>JAEQBH010008847.1:0-110220 GCA_016808115.1 Tetrastigma voinierianum | reverse complement strand
TATTTTGAAGAAAGCCGGGTTGTGTTTTGATGCTTTTGGATATAAATATGTATTAGAATTTCTGAGATTTAATATATGTTTGGTATAAAAGTGTAATCTCAACTATTGAATTATTAAGATACCTTGAATATAGTTGTGCTATTTGTTTTTATGAGTATCGGGTTTATTTAGCCTCAAGAGGCATTTTTAATGTGCACTGCTTAGTAATACGAGACGTATAAATTTTCGCCATGGGTTGACGCAGTCAACGATCCCGGTTTTGGGCGTTGTTACGCCTATAGATCTTCGATGTAGCAACTTGATTCCTCCACCAAGACTTTCGTGTTTTTCAGTGTTTCACATTTAACATGAACATGCGCTTTCTTTATTTTCGTTTTCCTTTTGCAATAAAAACAAAATAAGTCAGACGACTTAAACAGCTTTTCTAAAAATGGTTTTTCAAAATAGGTCGATTTCGCTTTTTATAAACAGACATTAAGCCAAAAAATGCTGGTCTTTCATTTTGTATCCCCGCATTTTTGGGCTATTATGCGTTTCCTAGTAAAAAGGCGAGACTAGTTTTTTATTTTGAAAAACCATTTCTAGAAAACGATTTGGAGTCGCCACTTGTTTTTGTTTTATTTTTAAGAAGGAAAACAAAATAAGAAAGAAAAACTTAAACGCGACCCTGGAGCAAGAACGAGGATTTAAACCGGGTCACTGGGGTCGTTATTTATCGAGAATGTAATGATGAAGCGTAGCACTCCTCTAAGCCCCAGCTCTGTCTCTACTAAACAAATTAAGGAAAATATGGTTTTTGACTAATCAACTAATGAATACCAAAGATAAACAATAACAATACAAAAGCATGCAATAACAATACAAAAGCATGCAAGACATATATAAATAAATAATCAAGCAAAGTCAAATGAGAAAAATGTGTACCTGGATGCCATGTTAGAAGTGCTACCAATTATGAAACAATGTTAGTGCAATAACAAAATACAAATTATTCTGGGGTCCAATTAAAACTTGGTTATAAAATCACGTCAAATTATTTATTAAATGATATATGGATGTTTAGCCCCAAATTGCCTCGTTTATTTATCCATGAATCAATCTCTATAAATCCATTTTATTGAAACCAGAAATTAGTCGTTATTATAAAAATAAAAAAAATAAAAAAACTATTTTCTTAAATAACTAAAACAATAATAACAAAAGTTTTGAAAAAACAAGCAAAGAAGGCTTAAAAAAAGAAAGTATAGAAAAAAAAATGTTTGAAAAATTAATTCTAATTGAAATATAAGTGAAAAACAGGTTTACAGAAATATTTTAAAAAGCTGATTTGAAAATAAATGAATAATAATATTTAAACTTAATTGAAAGTTAGTGTTAGTAAAACTGAATTTTAAAAGAACTATGAAGTTTCAGTATTATTTAATGAAGCAAATGTTTAGCACAAAAAGAGATTTAATCAAGTGGTAGGATATCCACACAAATGGGGAGCAGGATCTAAAGTCTCGGGGCCCGAGGCCCGCTTTGGGCCCGCCCGGCTTCCGGAGGAGCGGGGGCCAGCCCAAGCCCGTTAAAGGGCGTGGCCGGCCGCCACTGTGCCCCGGCCCCATTGTGACGACCGAATCATGGGCTTTAGGCCCACCTGGGCTCGCCTGCAGGCCGCCCAAAGCCTAGAAGCCCGCCTGCATACTGCCCCTATAGGCCCGCCTAGAGGCCCGCCCAGCCCACTTAAAAGCCCGCCTAAAGCCCAACCTCCACGAGGTTTCTACGAAATTGTATTCAAAAGTTAAATAAAAGTAAGCTTAAAAAACAGAACAAAATAAAAATACATCATTTAAAAATTTTATTAATAAAATATAATTATATTTAAAAATGTATGAAAAGTTTATTATCACTTACAAAATAAGTATTATCCCAACCAGGTTGACACCTACTTATTTGTCAATCTTTTGTACTTTTCAGAACTATGTTAAAATAAAATACAATATACATTTCCACAAAATATTTTAATCATTATTTTCCGTGATCGAACCATTCGATCCATCTAATGCTC
Organism: Tetrastigma voinierianum; assembly: GCA_016808115.1. Lineage (NCBI taxonomy): Eukaryota > Viridiplantae > Streptophyta > Magnoliopsida > Vitales > Vitaceae > Tetrastigma > Tetrastigma voinierianum. Next base: position 108,170 of record JAEQBH010008847.1, on the reverse strand, counting down.
ACATTTTTAAGTTCTCTTTATCGCTACCAGTTTAGCTTCTAACATGACTTATGTAATTTCTGTCCACTAAACTCCAATCTTTTAAATATACCATCGTCGATCGCTGGAGCAGATAATTATGATCCCTTTGTTAACCACCACCGTGACTAAAAGTGCTTCAATGCGATCAGACTCACTGTGCACGGTTAATACATCACGCAATAATAGATAACACCTGGTATTTAATTTTTGTTATTTTTCACATTCTAAAATATCAAAATTTTCATTATCTTCAAATTGAATTGTTTCTACACCGAGATATCTATCTATATCTGTTGTATTATTTGAGAACCCTTTTCTACTTTTGAACATTTGAAGGCTTATAAAAAGATGAGGAGCTTGTCGGGATGATGACTTAACAAACTAATATTATTACCATATTTTTCTTATAAATATTATATAAAATATATAATAACGAATTTACTTTGCTTTCTGTACTTTCAATTTTTATTTGATCTTCATTGTAAATAACTTGCAACCATTCATCAAAAGCATCAAAATTTTAATCTAGGTACCACAATTAAATTAATATAATAAATTAAAGGTATTTCTTCTCCCTTACTATTTTTTTAATTTTTTCTATCACGAAAATTGTATCATTAAAAAATTTCATAACTTAAATAACACACATCTATATAAATACTAGTTATTATTTGCATAATGACCCATGAAGTTGGATAATACATACTACAAAAATATTTGTCAAGTATCAAAATTTCAAAAAAGACTGGGTAGAAGGTCCGTAATGTAGTCGAACTTCTCATAATCATTTAATACATCAACATCTATTATCAATATTATTATTAGATAATTGCATTTCATATAATTGTACTACTTTTTTATATTTTGTATATTTTGTAAAAGCTGCAAGTAGAATTTCATCTAGTTGGTATGTCTAAACTTATATTTTTTTCTTTTCATATTTGCAATTTTAAGTAAACAATAAAAAAATAACCTATGTTTTGCTTGGGAACAATTAATATTATATGCAATGTCTCTAATTTTTTCTAATGTGCTATCAACTTGTTTTAATCCATCTTTTACAATCAAAATTTAAAATACGCGACAACAACGACGCGGAAATAATTTGCATGATCATCTTTTATTTGCCAAAATCTTTTTTAATATTGTATTGCTAGCATCATTATTGGAAGCATTATCTAACGTTATCGTAAATATTTTATCACGAATACCTAAATCTATAATTCCACTAATATTAAAGTTGCTATATTTACCTACATTATGTGGAGTATTTATTGTTTTAATGAAATTATTCTTTATTTAACATCCCATTTACTATCTATATAATGAACAAGTAATACATAAAAATCCTATGCATTAAAATGTCCAACATCAGAGCAGCAATTTAAATTTTTCCTTCAAAATTTGCAAAATATTGTTTTAAATTTTCTGCCTGCTTTGAAATTTACACATCTTTTATCGTATCGACCAACCCAATTGAGGATTAATCATGCTTGAATTATTTCAATACCATAAGTTTCCACTATTAAAAAGGTCGCTCACCTCTTATTATGTGTAATCAATCATTCCTTCTCACTTACGCGCACTCCATCATAAGAAAATGTGGTTTAAATTTCCACATTCATCTTTACCTAATTGCATATAATTTCTAATATCTACATTATAGTTTTATATTGTTCATTGTGTCTTTTAAATAACTTATGCCCGAATTTGATCCACTACTAAGTTTGCTAAATTTCATTTTATTTTTATTTCTTTACTGTTTTCTAAAATTATTTCTATTCTATCAAAAAATTCATATTTGAACCAAGTTTTTGCTTAATGATGCACATGGACTAGAAGAAGATGCATGCACTATCCATATTAAAATTATTAATAAAATATTATACCAAAAAATAAAATAATGAATCAAAATAAATGTACAAATAAGAAAAAGTAGATGCGAGAAATATTACTCATCTAAAGATCGTTTAAATTTAAAACTGAATTACGAGTCACCAATGCTTGATTTGTACCACCACACATAGTAATATGAAGAATAAATTGAAGAAAATGAAGTATTGAAGAATTTGAGAGCAAATTGTGAAAATGAAGGAATTTGGAGATATATGAAAAAAATTAAGAGATAGTTGATGAAAATTAAGAGAATTTGTGTAGTATTTATAGAGAAAAAATAAGTAAAGGTAGTAGTAACGGTCATGACCGCGAGGAGGATGCCAACCACATATATGACCGCTGGGGGAGGAAGCAAATCTAGAAGTCTGATCACTCGGGGCCCGTCGTATCTGATCTTGCAAGAGAATGTGGAATACTGTGTAGCTAGCTTCCGATTTTGTCTTCGAGAGAAGCAAGGATATTAAATCAATGAAAAATGAGAAATCCAATTCCAATAATTAGGAAATCTTGGACAAAAATTCAGATCCATACATAGAACAGAGCAACGGATTTAGTGCTGGAATTTACTGTTCCATTGTATTTCATTGATGGTTTTCGCTTTCCTAGAAAATCGATTCAATCCATTCTTTTATATGCCAATTTATTTAGTCATTCACTTTTGTTTTAGTTTTAATGGAAATATATTCAATAGTATAGATATTGTTAATTTTTTCCGTTTTGATAAAACATTCATTATGAGTTTTGAGTCCAAATAGTATGAAATTTTAGTAGTTTGGTAGTCGACCGTAATTCCGCTATCAATCATTGTGGGAATGATAATTGACTTATCTAGATTTACTATCAGAGGACTCAAGGCATCATAGCAGTCATAGATCGAACCCTATTTCTTAACCTAACATTAAGAGAAATTTATTTTAGCAAGCAAAACTTATCCAAATGACATGGGTATAAGAGAATTGTAAGGCTCTCAGATCTATGTTAATTTGAGGGTTTAGAGAGCCGTCGTTATACGCCGTTTAGTAAGTGCCGCTTTGGTCGACAAAGTAGCTTTGGTCATACTATTTCGCAGTATATTGTGTGTGGATCCTCGTACATTGAAGCTATAGTGAACTGGAAGCCACCCACAAATGTTTCTGAAGTTCGCAGTTTCTTTGGATTGGCAAGTTAATACAGAGTTTGGCTGAGGATTTTCAAGATAGCAACCCCAAGTAACCACTCCATTTAAAAAGGATCGTAATGAGGTCGACACTTCCAAAGATAGTTTTTGAGGAGCTGAGGTAGAGATTGACGACAGCTCCAGTGTTAGCACTACCACAGAGCGACTGGCGCAGTGGTGACAGAGCGATGCCTGTGACAAGGGTTAGGTGTGTTTGATGCAGATATAGAGTGATAGCTTGTGCTTCCCGTCACAAAGAAGCATGAGCAGTAACTACCGACCCATGATTTAGAACTAGCAGCAAGTAGTTTTACCCCAAAGATCCTGGCATTATCTATATGGTGTTCTCGTCGATATTCACCGATCATAAGAGTCAGAATATATCTTTACTCAAAAAGAGCTTTAACTTAAGGCGTCACGGTCGGAGTTGATTAAGGATTATGATCGCATAATGAGCACCATCCGGAAGGCCAAATGTAGTGGCCGATGCCTTGTTGAAACCGGAGGGTTCCGGCGTTTATCCGCGTGATTATATTCCATTGTTGATAGAGTTGATCTTCGTGAGTTCACAGTGAATATTCAGTGACATCAGTTGCATCATTTTACGTTTCGCCCTCTTCAAGGGATCACCCGCAGAAGGTCGGCTGAGGTTTTAGATGATTAAGTTGAGGGCGTAGATTGAGGGTGGTAGGAACCGTAGTTCCGCATCGTAGACGATGGCGTAATAGCTAGAGGAGCCGAATGTGCACCTGAAATAGTGAAATCAAAAGGGAAATCATGGAAGATACTCTTTCTCAAAGATATGCCATGCACCCGGTAGCACCAAGATGTATCATACTCCTCGAGGGCATTATTGGTGGAAGGGCGAAAAAAGGAAATTGCAAATTAGATCCATGCCTAACCCGTCGCTGGTGTAAAGGCAGAGCACTAAGCCCGCAGAGATACAACCCTTCCGATTCCTCAGATGGAAGTGGGATAAGATTACTATGGATTTTGTTATCTAAGCCCGAGAACTCCTGAGACAACACGATGCCATATGGGTGATATGACAGACTAACGAATCAGCGCATTTTCTCCCTGAAGTATAAATCATGACCATTGACAAGCCAGCCCAATTATATGTGGAGGAGATAGTTAGATTACATGGTGTCTCCTATGTCGATAGTCTTAGACCGAGACCCCAGATTCACATCCAGATTTTCGTCCAATGATAGATGCCATGGGGACTCCAATTGCACTTTTAGTACAATCCTTTCATCCTCGACCGAGATGGTCATCAGAGAGAACTATCTCGCACACTAGGGAGGATATGCTTAGAGCATGCGTGATAGAGCTATGAAGCTCGATACGATTTATTTCTACGGAGTTCTCACAACAACGCTTATCAATCCGGAAGATGTGCATGGCTCCATTCGTTTTGTATGGCCGAAGTGTCGCATTCGTATGCCGGATGAAGTAGGAGAGAGGGAGCATCACAGCTTTAGTTAGTACATATTACCTGATAAAGATCCAGATTGGTCCGGCACACCAAGATAGCCAGACGTAAAGTTATGCGACAAATGCTGAGGGACTCCGCTTTAAAGTGGGTGATAAGGTCTTTCCTCAAAGTTTCCCTTTGGAAAGGTGTCCTCGGATTTGGAAGACGCGGAAAGTCGAGCCCGCATATTACAGGGTCATATGAGATTGGCTGCCAAAGTGGGACCAAGAGCATAGTGATTAGACCTTCCTCCGTAGTTGTCTAAGGTTCATAATGTGTTTATGTATCCATGTTCAAGTACATTCCGCATCCCTCCCATGTACTCAAAGATCAGCCAAGAGAACTAAAGTATTTAATTTGACCTATAAGGAGCGTACCTAATGCGTATAGTAGATCGCAGAGCACATTTTTATGAATAAGGTCATTCCATGAATAAAGTGTTGGGGAATCATGGGATTAAGGAGGCTACGTGGGAGTCAGAGGCTCAAATGCGTAGTCAATATCCTCACTTGTTTTCTATGACATGTGGTCCACTTTATATTAGTTTTGCCTATTTCGAGGATCTAAATGTTCTAAAGGAGGAGATTCCAACGCCTCGCCCTAAGAGGGTACGGTATGTGTAACTCATAAAAGCACCAAGGGCTTCCTTAATTATTTTAGTGTCATAATAGAATTTTTTGAAAATTGTTTAAGAGTGAAATTATAAAATTTTCAAAGAATTGTGTGGCACTTTTGCAATTAAGAAAGGTGGAGGGTGAAAGTATAATTAATGGAAGTTTAAATAGTAAAATAATAATAAATAAATTGCCAAAATAGTTCAGTGAAGTTTCGAAATTTCTAGATCTTGATGACGAAACTGACTATGCCAAGTAAATTCGCCTTCGCGAATCTAGTAACTCCAAGAAAGTTTCAAGTAAATTACGAGAATAAATCGAATATTGTCACTAATTTAAAGGACTGTTTAGAGGAACCTCGAAACCGGATTTGTAAAATTCGAAAAAAATGACATATATTTAAAGAATATTCAATTAGGATAACAAATTTTCAAGATAAAATGGACTCGAATGGGTAATATAAATTATTTATCTAATAATAATAATAATAATTAAAGAAAAAGAATACTGAAAACGAAAATAAAGTGTCGAAAAGCAAACGTAAAGGAGAAGATCTAATTGAACGCTTGGAGAGAGCGTCTGTTGAGAGAGTACATTTTTCTTTTTATTTTTTCTTTTGTTTTCTTAGATTTAATAAAAATCAAATTCGTAGATGTCGTCTGGAGCAGATGGTAAACAGAGATGCAAGAGAGCTACAGATAGCATTCAATATCTAATTATCAAACTTTAAAAGCGAAAATTTGCTTTACTGGTGTTATTTTCCTGCCTAAAGGTTATATACAGCTTGAAATTTTCTAGAGCAAAGTAAAGGTCGAACTTTAGTCCCAAAATTTTTAGACCGGAAGTAGGAATTTGTAGGAATTTTAGACTGGTGTTCGACAATGTGGCTGAATTTTTGGGACTGCTGCCGCTCTAATTGAAATTTCTCGTGAGTATAGTTGGACAAGTCCGACAAAAATTTTCGTAAATGTTTTCGTATTTTTAATTCTTCGAAAGTCCCTTTCGAGTCAAAAGTTGGCCAAAAGCGTATAGTTTTTATGGGGCATTTAATGTAAGGACATTTTGGTCAATTTCACATCATATTATCGATGTCCATATCGAATGGGACTAGCACGTAAAGTTTTGTTAGAATCGAAGTTCGTTCGATATAGTCACTTTGAAAGCCCTGTGTATGTTTATGGTTAAAACGTTGAACTGAGGGCATTTTCGTACTTTGTATGGATTGTGTAGCGATTTGGAGCATCTGAAAAGGAATCGAGGCTTTGAGACAAGAATTGTAAGAAATTAGTCAAGAAAAGTGAGTACTAAAATCATTTTCTAAAACGAAATGTTTAAATTACAATTTTGTAAAGTGCTTTGAAAATATAGATTTATGTACATTTTTACCTCCCAATTGTTATACTCAGCAGAAAAGTTTGATTTCAGTATTTAAGAAACAATTTGACCTGGTTTAGCAAACCCCTGGGGATGGCACAAATTTCGCCTCCTAGCCGATACTTCTCGATTGTACGGTATGTTATGGATATTATGACTAATTGCATGTCATTTCAAGAATCGGGGGCTAGATCAGAATATATATGAGTCGCCGCACATTCGAGGTATATAGTTACGCATCGACTTAGTACATAGCTGCATGAGGTGTTGGTTCCGAGGTTCCATCACCGAGCATTTAATTCCGAGGTTCCAGCATTATGCTATATAGATCTCGCCGGTTCACCTGGACCATCTTAGCCTGCAGTGTTCCGAGGTTCACTACCCGATGCCAGTTCCGAAGGTCTATACATCACTTCTGTGTATTTTAAATCAGCCATGCTGGTTGGTACTTGATTTATAAGATAAAGACTTTCGCATATTAACCAACATCAGTCATTTTTCTGCCAGCCATAAATAGTTTTCTGCACGTATTTCAAATAGAAAGTTAGTTTTAACACACACAGAATGGCTTTCACCGCTGTAAATAATGCACGCTTAAATGGTTTTCAGTAAAACTCAGTTTTCTATAAACAGTTTTACAACTCATTCAGCAGATTTTCTCATATTGGAGGTACAAACAAACAGGCCAGTTAAAGATTTAGGAACTTATAGTACTCCACCGAGCCCGTTCGCTCACGCTTTCTCTCGCTTTTAAAATAATTTTTCAAAATAAACAAGTCGTAAAGACCTTCCAGATCCCTGGGCCTAGACGCCGTGTTGTGATTATATATAAGAGACAAGGTAAAATTAAAACTAGTAAAAGCAAAATGTGGCATTTTGTATATGTAATATCTTTGTAAAATACGCATGCATGGTTTTGAGAAACAAGTTATGATGAAATTATGTTTGACTGATTCGCATCTTATATTTTGAGGAGGACCTCAGAGGTCCTTATACTGTAGTTGGATTTCCAGTAAATATTATGTAATTGTTATATACAGTGATTTTGTATTTTGGCTTGACCACCTGTGGCAACAAGTATAAGCACGGATTTTCGCTAAATCTAAAGGTGGGATTTTGATAAAAAGTGAAAATTTATAACTCACGCTTCAAATACAGCTTTTGTTAGCTTTAACGGCTTAGCTTCATAGGCAACTTGTCACGAAATGAAGCCACAAGCGTGGCTGTCTCAGATTTCGTCACTAGGAAGGGGGTCTCACGATTGTCTTTAAACCCAAACCCCGCAAATTCTTCGCAACAAAGGTTCATCCCGTGATCAAGTCTTTCTTATATGAAAAAGTTTATGCTTTTTTCCATCTTCATCTGTGACCAAGCAAAGGAGAAATCTTCCAACTACGTTCTCCCTACAATCCAAGTTGTATCTTCGTCCATTCTCTCTCCACTCATAAAGTCTTCTCATAGTTGTCGTGACTCTACTGCACGTATCGTTCCTTTGGCGGAGGTTTTTCTACCCTCTTCTTTCGAATCAAACTAGTGATCAACTGTTTCACTTCTCCCTCGTGATGAACACTCTCATCTTACTTCTTTCACCTTCCAATCGAGTTAACTCAGCGATTTGGAGTCAACTTAAAACCACTCTTCTTCCATTTTTCGCATCTTTCACTCACATTAGAACTAAAACAATTGCATTGAGGAGACCTTGGTAAACTAGACATTCAGATTGCAACCATCACATTTTTGTAGACATTACTTGGCATATTATTAGGCATCTGGAGAGGCAACTAAGAGCCCCGTCGATCTTTGTTTTGCTTTATGTATGAGTCCAATTCGCCAAGCCGGCGGGACCTACCAAGAAAAGCCAAGACGCCTGCCCAGCCTCATGAAAAGCATCATTAGTTTGGCACCGTCTGTGGGAATGACAGTTCCTTTACAAATAAAGCTGACCTCTCAGTGACTGATGGTATCAACTCAGAACACAAGCATGAGCCACGCCAATCCTCCAAGGATGTAAGACCAACCAAAGTGCTATGGACAAACAACAACTCCCAGGAGGTGCGCACGCTAGAAACTGGCAGTGTCAACACTGACGAGGTGAGAAACAGATCAACAACCAACACTGTCAGCAAGAATCTGAAAGTAAATCCCACTTAGGGTAAATACAACGCCTCCCGAGAGACACGATAGCCCGGGAAAAGGTCAAACTCGGCCACTGAAGAGCAATAACACCTCAACCTCTTCAGCGACAGAATATAAACCAGCCACCAGGAGCATGATCCTACCAAATCTCCCTAGAGTAATCGCAATGAGAGAGTAAGAGTATATGAACAACAAAGCGATGCACCCATCCTTTATCAGTAGGAGATGAGAGCACCTGTGTATGCAGGTTCGGGGTGGACATTCAACAAGAAATCATCCACATGAAGGAAGCAGTAAAGGGCCGAGCTCTAGTCTCCATGGACGCCCTGGTACAACAAACCACCTCCATTCAATGGTGCCGATTTCTTCCGGTGAAGTTCGAATGTCGTGATCAGACGTCGACGGAACAAAGACTTATAGACCACCAATACGCATAACAATCGGCTGAACCACGGATATTAGTAACCCGGACACGCAGTTTTCGGTCATTAACGGCGGCCCAAACATTGTCTGCTTAATAGATTTCCCGCGCCTTTCCATCTCATCGTCATGAATCTTCATCAGCATCGCTCCAATTTATCTGAGCAAGGACGCATGTGAAAGTCGAAGTTATCACTCTCAACATAAAATAGAGCTCCAGCCCCAGGTCATATGTTTAGAGGTTTAACACTGAGTCGCCGGTTGCGGATATTCTCAACGAACGCTATTACCGCTTCATCATATGGCTTCGGCAAATAAAGACCTAATGTTTCTTATCTCAAAGAACTCAAGCACGCCATAATCCTTTACAAAATATAAGTATACTAACTGGTAATAAGCCTTCCGCCCGCAGTTTTCTACTCAAAAGGCAAAAAGATGGTGAAGCACAAAAAAGTAGGAACGGCCTCAAGAGATAGGGAAACTGGGGACATAATCCTATGAGGAGCAGAGAACACGTAGAGCTGGGCCCTCAGGCTGTAAGACGAGGGAACGTCGGGGATCGGGCAGGGGACCACCCCAGCCCGAGCCACACGGCTGACCTCGCACACACCCTCCGACAACCTCGTGTTGTCGGTGTTCTACAACACGGCAAAATGAATGGTTTCGAGGTGACCATCCTGCATTTAAGTCGCACTCGCAAAGAGACGTCGCAAACACTGACACATGGCTGGGTGGACACCGAATATAGACCGCATCCAAATTAAAAGTGGATTAACACCCATCCACGGGCATCTGCCCGTTATGTGGCTTCCCGGGAAGCAAGAGTGAGTCCAACCACCACCACCTTATCAGCCAACCCTGGGCTTCGAAGATCGCCCTTAGAGAACGACAATTCGGAGGGTTTGCAAAGAGGTAGAGAGTCCACTCACCAGAAGGCCCACTGGCAAGAAGATCGATCGGGGGAAGCCTTAGACACAAACAAAGATCCAAACTTCCTCACTGGATACCAACATGTGAACTGATTTCAGACAACAACATCCCATGATTAACTTTACAGATAAAACCATAATGCTAATAAAACTATCCACAGTGGGTCCTGGTTTTAATAAACGGAAGTCATTTTGGCACTGGCCTTCATAGGCCTTTCACAAACGAATGGGAAGACAGCTGGTTATCAAGCCCGCCACGTGCTCCCAGAGGTTAGAGCACCGCCTCGATCGGTACAACTAGTGCTCACTTCGGGAGACCCCATGTCGCCACAACAACGTGAGATTTACAAGGTAGATGCCCCATCTGGCCAGCAACACGTTACTAGTAGGCCCCAACGCCATGGCGTCGCTCCGCTATCACATGAGCGGTCAAATTTCAACCAGTAAATGGAGTAGGAATGGTCCGAGGAAACCAGCGCATAATCAGGAAGTTACTGCCGCCAATGAAGCAAACACTTAATACCAACATCTACATGGACGAAGCTCGACATGCGAATGAGAAAATCCACCGATCGCGCTTCTCAAAGACTGAGATCATACGTTCTCTGTGACCAGCCAGAACACCTCATCTACATAGGGTCCAAGTTAACGGAAGACATCAGAAGCCCTCTCATCCGTTTTCTAGAGCAAAACATGGAGGTATTCGCTTGGAAACAGGAAGACATAGGGTCTAATCTAAGATCGCTCAACAGGCTGACGCTGAACCTTAAGCTCCACTGGCTGCAGAGAAGAGTTTCCGCTCTCAAAAAGGCAAAAGGACACTAGCAGAGGCCTAAGCCCTCCAAGCAAAGACAAATCGTATAGCGAGAGTACCCAATGGCTATTAACGCGACTTCGCCAAAGCAAACAAAGGCGCGCTTGCATCGATTTCACGACATCAACAGCATCGCCCAAAGGATAGCTTTCCCTACCTCTGGATTGGATCTCATAGTGGACGCCACTCGCCCGGGTCATGAACTCCTCGCCATAGACGCCTTCTGCCACAAACTATATTTCAATATGGATCCCCACACTAAGAGACCTCATTTTGTCAATGTCAGTGGAACCCAATTGCTGATTTTAGTGAATGTCTTTCGCCAAGAACGCGCAGGAGCCACCTACCAGCGCCTTGAATGTGATGTTCCGTAAACAAATCGGGACATTGGCAGATATATAGATCACATGCCGGTAAAATCGACATGGGCAGAGCTCCACATAATCCATTTAGCCTAGTATCTCAACTGGTGCCACACATGAAGTTGTCCACCAATGTATTTCTAGTTCTACGGGAAGTTCTTAGGTTTTATAGCCAATCTGAGGAATAGATGCGAACCCAAATAAGGTAAAGGTCACTAACATGCCACTCCTTTCCAAACACAAAGACATTCAACGCCCGCCAAGGAGAATAGGCCAGGCCGAGCCGTCTGCATCTAGTGGCTGGGCCGACAAATGCCTCATTCCTTCTTTCAGTTCCGAAAAGGCCTTCTAATGGGACTCACACTCGCCAGAGGCACCACTTTGACTCTGAACCTGCCTAAGCCTCTCCATCTAGTAAGCCTTCCGAGAGAACCTCACCTACTGGGTCGTTTGACTCTTGAGAATTAGTGTCACTGGTGTATGAACGACAAAAGAACTGGCCAATATTGTGGTCGAAGCCTCAGATGTGAGAAAAACCCCCAAAGATGGAAAGCTTATCCTGGGTATGGCATCCATGATCCTAAAACTCCGACCTGGCCTAAGCTCATACCACAAGTCCAACCTAATATCCAAATACAAAATACTGACAAACTGCAAACCTCTGGAATAATAAAGCTGGCATATAGAGTTTCGAGAATTTGACATGAAGTACAAAACGAGGGACAGCGTGTAAAAGGCGTATCTTGGCGTATTTCACCATGGAATTCACTCAACACGCTTCTATATGGATGCCGTTCAACTGGCACCACTTCCTCGCATCTAGAGATTTATCCCATTAATCACGCCAGGAACTCTGGGCAGCCAGCAGGTCGATCTGAACTTCCATCGGATAGATACGAATACACTTTACGCCCCGGAAGCCTCCAATAATGAGGCCGAATATGAGGTCACTATAGTCGAACTCAACCTCCCACCATGGAAGCGATCGCACGGATGTATGCCACTCAAGTCGCAAAACAAGATAGAAGACTTACTGAAAGTCATGAGGAAGTAGGAAGATGACTATATCGCAAAAAGGTAAATGCAGGAGTTCTTTTGGCAGTTCATTAGCCCAAGTCAAACATGTACCAAGAGCGAGAATTTCCTAATGGCGTTCGCAAACTCAGTGATGAACTTCTGGCCAAGAAGACCGGGCAAAGATCGATACCTATCCAAGACCTTTCCGTAACCCTTAGTAAGCGCTTCACACGAGAAGTTTCTCGTGATGTCCAGATCCGGCAGATACGAACTCATATGGGTGATTACTTCGTATATGGTATAATGCCAAGCACCTGCATGGAGGCGCCCAAACCTCGAGCTATGTGGTCGCAAGATTCAACGACCATCGGAGAACTTTTTATAAACTGAGGTTCTTCCGCCGCCATTCTGGCGCAGGGAAGGAAGACGCCGCACTAAGATGCATCGGCATGAGGTACACGAGGCATATGGCAACCACATCTGAGTCCCGACTGCAAAGGAAAAACATCGTGAGATGTGTACTAGCCCAATAAATGCTCAAAGACGTTATAGAACTAGCGCTATAGAAAAATGCAAATGCTTGTTAGGAGCATGTCAAGATCCTCACTCTGATCCCAGCCATCGACGCTACCAAGCCCCCTGCCTTTTCAACAATGGGGTCGATATATTGGGACCCCACCATCGGAGGGCGGGTCACAAATTTACCGTCATGCGCCGTGGGATCTGTTTTTACCAATGCACGGCCGAACCCTTAGCAACAATCATAGAACAGAAGGCACGCAACTGCCTAGCGCCTATAATGCGCAGTGTTCGGATCCCGAGGTCCCTCGTGTCCTGAGCAATGGGAAACACCGACAACCCTGGCGCCGCGGATTTCGCGCTGAGCTCGAATCAAGAACTACTACTCATCCCCGGCTCATCTGCAGTCCAATGGGAAAACAGAGGTCACTATAAGGACTGAAGGCAAAAGATCGAAAACCAACTGAAGATCTAAAAGGAAAATGGGTAAGAGTACCTCCTCGAGGTATGCGGGCACACAGCAGACCACACAAAAGTCGTAGACTCAAGAAACCTCGCCGCCTCGCCTTTTTGGCACTAAGCAAAGAGATCTCAATGGAGGTCAACTAAAATCTCCAAGGATTGAACTAGAAAACATCGAACGCAACGAGAATCCTTCACCTAAACCCGATCTCCTAGAAGAAAACTGAGCAAAAGTCATAAAGCGATGGGAGGACTATCGCAGAAGACATCGGTGTTATGCGACCAAAGGGTCAAGCCTCCAGAGTTACAAGCCGCGACCGTTCTAAAAAACTTCGCCAGCAGCGAAGGACCCCGACATGGGAAGTCGACTTAATTGGAAGTGGCCCATCGTGATTCTCGTGATAATCCGACCTGGCAACTATAAACTCCAAACGGAAGAAGGAAAAACCCTACCCCACTCATGGAACGCTGAACACCTCAAACGGTTCTACCAGTAAGACCCCGGAACGTAGCCTATAATAAAGATCCACCATCTTGATTTCGAATAACACTCTATCTCCATTTTTAAGTTGTTTAATGTTATGATGGACCAAACAATAAGTTATAATGATAAAGCTGAGCGTGCTCATACCCGTGGAAGAAGCGTTGTATTCACAAAGATTTTTCTTTATTTCCAAGGAGCTACGCTTGAATACAAAAATTTTAGTCATGGAGGTTAAGGTGCCCACCTCGTAGAATCATTGCGGTACCCCTCTTTGAATCTCAAAATTACAAGCATTTAAAACCGTTTCTTCACATCGTGGCTCACACTCTTGTCAAGACAAAAACAACAAGATGAAAGAAAAGAAAGAGAAGAGAAAGTGAAAAGAGAAGTGGGAGAGGGAGAGAAAGGAAGAGAAGGAAAAGTGATGAAAGAGAAAGAAGAAGGAGAGAAAGAAGAAAGAAAACGAAGAAAGCGGCTTAAAGTTTTTTCACACACCACCCTCCGATATTCACATTTACGCTCCACTGGTCAGCATAGCTAGGAACAACACAACTCCCACAAGGGAGGAACTAGGAAAACACAACTCCTACAAGCGTAGACCATCACACCAAACGTCACCACGATCACCGATAGACCCTACGCAAAGGATGACTAAACCTTGACGCTCATCACGCGGAACCCGACTCGCCAAAGAAAGCGACAAGGCTGAAGCATAACACCACCACGAGTTAGCTATTTATAAGGAAGCTGGCGCGCTGGGAAGTTGCGCACTGCTCCAATTCTCCATAGATCCCAATAAAGCCACACGCGCTTCCGTGTAAGGAAGACGAAAGGGGTCTTAGCGCCTAAGCCTGCAGAGCTTCGGGCCATGAGAAGGGTCTAGCGCCCAGAGCCTAGTAGCACTGGGCCATGGATGAGGTCTTAGTACCAGAGCCTAAAGATTAAATTTCGCAGAGCTTAACAAACAGAGGGTCTTAGCGCCAGAGCTTAGTAGCCTGGGCCAAGACAGAGGGTCTTAGGTTTTGTATTCAAATAAATTTCAACTCGCGAAGGAAGGACTCAACGCCAAGGAGCCTTAGCTTTCCGAGCTTACTGAGCTTAACAAATGGGAGTGGTCTTAGAGCTCAAAAATCCCAAAGAATCAATCTGTAGAGCTTAACAATTTCAGAGGGTCTTAGCGTGTACCAGAGCCTAGTAGCTCAATACAGCCAATAAATGTGGAGGTCTTAGCGCCCAGAGCCCGCAAGTGAGCTCCAAGAACTCAAATTAAGTGAAACATAACTACTCTAGGAAAACCTCGTGGCTTGGGAACCAAGCAGCTTAAGGAGTGAAGAAATTAATACGATGAATCTTGGTATATCAACAAAAAGTCAAGATCAAGCAATACGAAACCTGTGCTCTCACAAAGATACACCAAAAAAAAGCCTAAACACCGACTATCGGGGCCCCAACTCGCGGGCAGAGGAGCCGTGCTACGGAGCCTCAAAGAAGCGAAGCGGTGAAGGGCAGCCCCCGGAGGAACCCGAGGATCGCCAGGCAAGAGAGCACGATCAGGGGGCCCTGAAAACAACTCGGCGCCCGCATTAACCTCAGCCTCGGAAGCAGATCCTTCAAATCCTCATCAGAAAGCTGGATGTTGAACTCCAGATCTAGGAAAGCTCGGGAAGCCCGACATTGAAAGGCAAGCCACCCGGAAGCCCATTGGGTACAAGCCTCGTCTTTAAGCTCCGCTATCACTTCGCCCCTCCGGCTAGCCAAAGCCTCCCCGCCGCAAGGTCTCATCCGGCCTGCCGAGCTCCTCCAGCCGCATTCCACGTAGCTACTCCGCCTAGAGCCTCTTGGCGGGTCCGCTCCAAAGCCGCCATCTTGGCCCACGGGTCACCCTTGACTCCGCCGCAACTCCTCTCCGTCAACCCAGCTGCCTTCACGACCTCAGCTCCTTCCCGCCTCCTTTCTTTATCCTGGCCCGCGCTCGCCCATCGGCTAAGCTGCCTGTGCTCGACCTGGCGCTTCACAAGTTCCTCGACCGCCTCTTATTTGGGCTTGAAGACCAACCCTCTCGGAGGTCAAGGAAGCAACCTTAGCCTCTGCAAGATCTCGCCACTGGGCAGAGTAAGGTCGCCTCCTGCCAAGCCAGATGTTAGCCACCAAAAAACAACAACAAAAACAAAAGTCACGCAACAGAATCGAAACAATAAAGAAAAAGATTGACGAAAGCACTTGGACGTACAGAGGCGGTTCCTTGAAGCAGAAGAGCCAGCTCGACGGTAAAAACGACCTCCCGAGGTCAAGTCACGCAGATGGGAGTGAAACAGCCTGGAGAAGAGCCCGATGAGAAAGCGGCAGAGTCTTCTCATCCCCGCAACCTCGTGCGATCACGATTCCCCCGTCACCCTTCATCCGGCACGCAGACAGGGGCGCGGCGCCCTACGACGCGGACTCCGCACCCAAATGGGGTGGAGAACCCAAGGGGGGGCTCATCCGCCCTCCCCGAAGAGTCTCCAGCCCCGACGGCGGACGAAGGTGAGGAAGAGGCCCCCACCTTTAGGATCTACCCGCAGTGGGAAGTTCTCCGCGAGCTCGAGGTTTCCCCGCTTCACGCCCTTCTTCTTTGCCAAGACTCTGTGCGCGGGACCGAAGCTCTCCCAATGTAGGCTTTGCAATAAGGGGCTTTGAAACATAAGGTGAGGAAGATTTGGGGACGGGAGGCTTCATGATGGAGAGGGGAGAAGATCTCAGAAAAGGAAGTCGGGCAGGCCTCGCACCAGACAATCCAGGAATATCCAACCTAATAAGCTCGGAATAGGCACGCGGGGCGCACTTCACTAGCTTCCACTTCACCTCCTCGTCTCGTGGATCGAGGATCGCAGCTACACCGCTCATGCGACCAAAGCAATGTCAAAATATCCCCTCTCGACCTTTGAAAACCAAGACAAAACCAGAACGTAAGGAGAGCTCACGAGGTCTCTCTGGGGTAGTCCGCATCAGAACGCCTGCCGCAGTCCTCTCGATCAAAGGGATTGTACTCCAATGACGGCCACTAACGTGTGGGCCAACGCTCCTTCCATAACCTCTCGGCGAAGATGGAAGGTCCAAAATAATCAACCCGCGCTGAGCGTTGAGATATAAAGAAAGCTCTTCGACTGCCTCCTTACATCAGTTAAGTCTAAGAGCGTGGCAATACTGAACACCTTAGGCCTTTTATCCCTAAAACCATTAACAATCACTAGAACACCCCAAAAGTTGGGGGAAAGCTGAGAGGGGCAGACATTGAAATACTGCAGAACCCTTTTTATAAAAGGATGCAAGGGAAAGCGAGGTCGCTCAACGCCACCTCAAAAAAGCACAATCATCTAAAGTACTCGATCTAATGAGGTCGCAAGACATCGTGGCACCAAACTGACTCCCAAACGGCCCATACCGAGTCGTCCGCAAAGATCTCATCAGCATAAAGGTTCAACTGATCAGCTCACGGCCTCAACATTCGTGATGGCAGCCCCCAAATATTCGGGAATGTTAGGATACCGAATTTCAAGCACTTTCGCCTCTACCCTTATCCAAGGGGAAAGGAGGCTCCTCCGGGGCAACCCAATGAACCACCACAGCCTAAACCGTCATCCCCCCACATCCGCCCCTAAACTAGACGCCTGCAGGATTACTCCCTATGTGCAAAACAAAGGAGCGACCAGACCTTATGGAGGTAATGCCAGGTTAAGCAAGGAAAAAGGAGAAATCGAAGGAAATGCGTAACCCAACCAAGCACACTCCTAGAACTCAAGTAAGACTTAGAAACCAAAAAGACAAGAGGAAAAGAAAAGACGCATTTTCTCAAGGCTGTAAACAAGACGAGGACACCAAATTTCAAGCGAGATATTAGGATCATCAAAAGTAGTGTCTCAACAATTAGCCTGACAAAAATTAAGAAAAAAGGGAAGCATAAACTTAAAAGTGCAAAAAGCTCAGCAACAAACAAAGTGCAAACAAATAAGGGATATTTTTAAGGAAGCTAAGAACAGCAACCAAATAAACGCCAAAAATCGAAGCTATCATTATCACTAAAGACGTGGACGCGACAAAGCCCTAATCAAACCCTCCCGAGTAGCCACGTGGTATCATGCCTGACCGAGAAGCTTATACTGCAAATTTCTTGCCTACGCCGCGCAATCAAAGTGTCGTAAGTAACTATGGTTTGAACAGAAGCAAAGCCAAGACGTATGGTTTCAAACATCGGATTGCAAACTGAGCTCCAAGATTTAACAATAGGCCCTTAATGGTATCCCCCGAGCACCGAAATGCAGGGCCCAACTCGCCCCTTTAAAAACTGCAGCCCAAGAAATCCCAGATTAGAGAAAAACAACTAATTTCCACCAATCGGCAAGTAGACACTTCCTAATTATTGCCTATCAATCATCCCTGCTACTGTTTACTTATAAAGAAAGAAAATCTCTCACCCAATGGGAGAAATATCGCATTATCCTCCACAAGGAAAGACACTATTATGTGTCATCATCCAATCAGGGAAAATTATAATGATCATCCGCTATAATACCAGTCACCCCATCGTGGCGTACGCAGACATATGCACAAATCTTCATTCCTCAAGTAGTCGATCTTCTCTTCCAATCGGAAAGACCGACTTAGGTACTGAGAGGCAACTGGATGAGCCCCCACGATCCTTTTTTTTTTTGTTTCTTGTTTTGCAGGAGCCCAAACGCCTGCAGTCGTGGATCCTGCCCAACAAATCCAACACGCCAAGCCCAGCCTTGAAAAAGTATATATATATATATATATATAGAGTATGATATATATATATGGATTTAATTAGATAAATGGTGTTTCAACTTTTCCATTTTTTATATTTTGGTGTCTCATCTTTATTTTTGTTCAATCAAGTGTCTAAACTTTCTGATTTTTTCTATTGTTGTGTCTCAAATTTATTTTTGTTAAATCTAAGTGTTCAACTTTTTTATTTTTTATATTTTTGTGTCTTAGCTTTGTTTATGTTAAATCAAGTGTCTAAACTTTTGATTTTTTTATATTTTGTGTCTAAACTTTAGTTTTATTCAATCAAGTGTTTACAGGAAGCCCCAAACCCGGGTCCGCTGACTACCCGCTGGACCCGCTGACATCGGGTGGAATGTCCCAAGTGACCCGACATTTTTTCACTTAAAATGCGTAATCTCCTTTGTACAGGAGCTTAATTAAATACAAAAACCTACATAAACCTATCCCAAACAACCCAATATAATCTAAGTCTATGATTAAAACTACCTGGGCTCATAAACCAATAGCCTTATAATAATGTGATATATATATATATATATATCCAACTATCCAACCATAGTTCAAGAGTTCAAGTTTACTTATACAAATACATATATTATAATTGTGAGAATTTAATACATGTAATACATCATAACCCAAAGCCAATCCACTTTCTTCTAAACTCGCCTCCTGTGGACGAGCCCCCGCCCCTGCACTGCAAAATAGTGTCCCCGACAAGGTGAGCTAATGCTCGCAGTGGAATCACCCCTAAGTGGGCTACTTCCTCCACCTAAGTGCAAGTAATGCTCCAAAATAAACACACATCCAAGCAAATGCATGATCCTACTTGAATGTCTAATCGATCATCTCTGCATCCAGCCTTATCAATTTCTCACACTCGTCTAAGCCTTCAGATGAGAATTATTATGTTTATTTTGTTTGTGGACAAGCCTTCGATGTGTATATATCAATCGTCGCCTCCGACGCCGATTGATATTATTTAAGGACTAGCCTTCCGATGTATATCAACTCCAAGCCATTCCGACGATTGATATTTTTGGTATGGACTACCCTCCCGATAATTATCATTTTTAGGACAACCTCCCAAACCATTCACTCTAGATTCCACTCTCATGCACTCACTCCCATCATCATAGCTCTCAGCAGATATGGAATGCATGGCTGTAACCACGCTTATGTCACATGTAAATATATAAACATGCATATATTCACATAAAATTAATCACACAATCATGTTATGTAATTACGCATTTCATCACATCAAAATTAGCTCACATGGGCTAATATCCAACACGAGTAATTCGACTTGAATCACCTGACTGAACACATTTTCACACAAAAACATATTTTGTAGAATACTTTATCTTCGAATAGTGAAACTCTCAGGTTACTATTCCTAAAAATCACTAATCTAGGTTCACTCGAACCCGAAGCCTACGCCATTTCCTGCATTATACAAACCAACACATGATTTATAGCATAAATTTATGAATTTAATACCTCAAACAGCCCCTCACGCCTTCATGTTCCACTATCCAATGGCTCAAAAAAAATTTCTAACAATTCGGTCCCAAGTTTTGGGACCGATCAAACGGTCGTTCAAGGCCTCAAGCCAACCGAAACATTATAAAACACTTAAATAAAATGTAAAACCCAAGTAGGATAAAACCCCTACCTCTCGGAGTTTGTCAAAAACTCCCAAAATCGGAAAGCTCTGGGTGCTGTGATAGCACCCACAGAAAGCAAATTTTGCTTCTTGTCCCGAAGCCTGCCGACGGTTGGATCTCCCGATATTTTAGAGAGAAGTGAGGTCCTCTTTGTAAACCTCTATTTTTCTCCCTACTGCATCTCCATTTCTAATTTTCATGTTTTTGGTTTTGGCTCCTTTTTAAAATTGGGGAAGACAAACACTATTGGCTAATTTGTCTTCTTCTAACTTAATCAAACTCAAAAATGACCATTTTGTTCCTTCTTTTCCCAGTTTTGTCATTCGGCACTATCTCGGCCATCCATTTTCATCATTTCTCTACTCATACCACTTATGGTATTAATATGAGTATCGCGTTATATGTGATCTCTCACGATCGTAAAATCGCTTTACCAAGACCCGAACTCATACCAAAATGTGTAAATTCCGACTGTCTTGAAATTCGACGAAATTCGACATGCTAACTAGATTACGATCTATTCCAATCCGCGGAAACTGCTTCATCATCCGGAGATCTAGAGAATAAATTTCGATTTTTTAACCTAAATACAATTTTGTAATTGAAATTACGATTTGGTCTTTTCCGTAAATTGAATGTCTTGATAGCTTAAACTCTTTACTTGTCCAATCAAGTGTTTTTCTAACCGATCAAAGCTTATTAGGATAAATACAAAATTACATCCAAATAAGCTCATTCTTGTTATATAAAAAATGATGAAATTACTTAAATGAATTCAACATGAATGACAATATTATCTTTCAATATTAGGCCTTTTCATTTGTTCGTTACAAAGATAAAAGAAATTGATTAAATTGGTTGCTTTGATAAATTGTTTTAAATTATTTTATAAATAATTTATGTAATGTTTTTATTTTTTAATTATTCATATACAAAATTTTCACATAATACTTAGAAACAAGTAAAAATAATAGAAGATAATTAAAGCTTTTTTGAATTTTAAAATTTTCTTTCTTAAGAAAATTTTTAAATTTTATCCTAAATTCTGACAGGCAATTTTTTATTATATCAAATGGATTAGCAAGCCCTAATATAGAAAACGGATACTATTTGTTATTTCACATCAGTTAAAGGTTACTAAGTAATTTAATTCCTTTATATGACGTGAAATGTCATTTGAATTCAATTCTTCTACTTAAATATCATAATAAGTTTTTTATTGGTCATGAAACACTTTATTGAATAAAAATTAAAGTTTAAACACTCGATTGAACAAAAATAAAGTTGAGACATCAAAATAGAATAAATAAAAAGTTTAGAAATTTGATTGAACAAATATAAAGTTGATACACCAAAATATAACAAATAGAAAAGTTTAGATACTTAATTAAACAAAAATAAAGTTGAGACACCAAAATATAAAAAAAAATTAAAAAATTGAGATGCCATTTATGTAATTAATCATATATATATATATATATATATATATATATATATATATATATATATATATATATATATATATATATATATATATATATATATATACATATATATATAAAAGAGATTATAAAAAATTGTCTCACTTAAACCTAAAATCTTTTCCCTCCTTATGCTTGAACGTTCTATTACTTGAACTAAGTATGATGGGTTGCCCGCTTGAGCTCTTAATCAGTTAAGCTAAGTCTTATTGACACATAATTGTTCAATTATTAATTACATTAACCTGAAATTTGCTGATGAAAAGCTAATTTCAAATTAAATCTTATAAATAAATACATAAATCAACTTAATAACTTAAAACAAGTCAATTTATTAATTGATTGTTGGAATAAATTAAATAATATTTGGTATAATAATTTAATTATATGATTTAGAGTTTTTACATCTATCCACTTCTAAAAAAAACTTTATAATTTTTGTCAGAATTAATTTAAAATATTTTAAAATTAATTTATCAAACAAATTCAATATCTAAATAAAAACAACAAATAAATAAATAAATTTAACCTTTGCAAAGTGATATGTTGAATGCCGTCTTTAACTTAATTCAGACAAAAATTATACTCGTAATATGTAAAGTGATTAGATGTCAAAAAAAATATTGAAACTTACTTTAACGAGCTTCAATTTCTTAAAAACGTGTTTCAATAATTAAGATTTTGAAAACCTTGAGTTTGAAGCCATAAGATCCAAATCCATAAAACACGTTTTTAGAGAATAATTAACCCAATGGTATTTTAGTTGGTCAGGTTCTAGTGTGTTTTCGAATTATTACTAGTTCAAGTCCCTACCGGGTCTTGCTCTGACATTTCAGACCCTTCTGCAATACATGTCACCTTTTTGATAACTTCAGTCTTATAAGAGCCAACTGATATGTGCATGTAAATCTGAGCCAAACACCTACTGATAGAATCAAAGAAAACATATTTAAAGAAGAATTTATATAAAAACAAACAAAAGTTTTGTTCAAGTTAAAACCTAACCCCAATTTAAATGAAAACCCAATATCAATACAAGTAATAGACTTATATAAAGTATACTAAATTATTTTTTAAAATAAAAATTTAAACTTTACTTTAAAGAAACACCTTTATGGAACAAAATCAAGTTATAATTCAAATAGAAACTAGAGTACCGACCTGGTTAATTTCATTATTATAATTAAAACTTTAATAAAGTAATGTATGAGACTTTAAGGCATGTTTTTTAAAATTGTTCTAAAAAGAACTCATTTTGAAAACTCGTTATTGTTTTTTGAAAACTGTGATTTTTAAGAAAATAAGGGAATCAAACGTACGTTATTATGCGCTTTCAATGTAGTTGCAACCAAACAAATTTCCTTAATATCATTTTTCGCCCACAAAATATAATCATTTTTTTGTTATAAATTTAAATACATCATATATGCTTAATAACCACACTTAAGCATTCATGAATTACACTTACATTCATCTTATATAAATGAACATTCATTAACCCTCATTTATGGAACTTCATAACTCACCATTAAGGTGAGTAATTTGAACCATCTTTGTAATCCTATAAAAAAGACCTTCATCATTAGTTATAAAGGTATCCCAAGAAAGTAAGACTTCTCTAATTCATCTTTCTCTATTTCTCTTTCTCTTTCCATACTTATTATTTTCATATATAAGATAATATATTTATCTTAATATTACATTTTATAATACTTTCACAACACGTTATCAAGACGAGTTTGTTCTCAATATATTAATTCAATCTTAACTGCAAAGCTATTTTAAGTTTGTATAAATGTCAATATTTGATTTTGATTATAAACAAAAGGCTATATTATTGTTAGCAATTTATAATAGATTTATCTATTATTTCATCGCACATCAAAGTTTGTCAATAATGTCAAAAAACTCAAGTTTATGACATTTAACATTTTAGAAATGAATTATTATCTTAGAAAAACAATAAAAGAAGGAAATGAAGAGTTCCAGCATGACTGTGCAAAGGCGCTAATTTTCCTTAGGCATCAACCCTGAGGATTCGAAACAGTATCCAATTGCATACACATTTTTCACTATGAAATTACTTGAAGGATAGATTTGACCACCAAAAAATGGTGATTTTACCAAAAGCTCACTATGACTTAATGCACCTGAGGTTGCAAGATTTTAAAACAGTTAGTGAGTATAACTCCACTCTATTTAAAATAAGCTCCGGGACAGCTTGCGTGAGAAAAAAAATCACTCGATGAAGACATGCGAAAACGTCATAACGTTATTCTATTATGTTTCAGAAAGAAAGAATATAGAGAGCATAGATTTACTAAATATTCAAAGTTAATATCTTGTCTTCTAGTAGCTGAACAAAATAATGAGCTTTTGATGAAAAATCACTAGTCTCGTCCAACTAGATCCAAACCATTCCCTGAAGTGAATGTGATATCGTTCCAAACCCATGGGCGTGGACGTGGTCGTGGGCAAAATTCTCGATACTATAATAATCATCATTTTAACTCCCTCTTAAAAGGGAAAATACCCATTTCCCAACATAAGCTGGAATAATGAGAGACAAAACAAGAAATTTGCTTAGTTTAAAGATATTAGCAAAAAATTATATCATATTAGTAAAATTCAGGAATTCTGAATGTAATAAAGAAAGTTTCTATATTAAATTTATAATTTATGAGAAAGGATTGTTGCGGAAAGTTTCTCGCATTCTCGGGGTTATATCATACGAACATAAAGTCACTGAGTCATATGTTGTAATGAACCGTAAGTTTAATGACCCAAAGATTTTTACTTCTTGGGCATAACAAGCTAAGTCACCCTCGGATCTACGAATCATAGAACAACGCATGGGCATCCATTAAAGAACCAAAAGATTATTTTGCTCCACGAATTTTCTCTCAGGACCTTGTTCACTAGGTAAGTTAATAGTCAAACCATCATTTAATAAAATCATGTCTGAATCACCAAATTTTTTTAGAAAGAATACATGCGACTCCATTCATCAACCATGCACCTTTTCGTTATTTTATGGTCCAATAGATGCTTCCATTAGATGGTCACGTGTATGTCTTTTCCGCAAGAAATGCTGCCTTTGCTAGGCCTCGTACCAAAATGATCAAATTAAGAGCACAATTCTCTTATTATTCAATCAAGACAATAAGACTTGATAATGCTGGTGAATTTACTTCACAAACTCTCAAATGACTATTGTATGTCAATTGGGATAAATATTGAGCATCATGTTGCTCATGTTCATGCCAAAAATGGTTTAGCGGAGTCTTTGATCAAACTTCTTCAATTAATAGCTAGACCATTGCTGATGAAGACCAAATTACCAACATCTACTTAGGGACATGTTGTTATGCATGCTACAAGTCTAATAAGAATTGGACCAATATATTATCATGAGTGTACGCCTAAAACCGGTCCTTTGACAACCCGTCAACCTCGGGCAGAATATTTCATAATGCCGTGAACCCGACACCACTATAAAATTCCAGAGTCTCCTTGCATCATGAGCCACCACAGATAAACCGTCCTAACAATTAACAATGACCATTATTGTGTCTTTCACATGAAAAATAATGGCCACTAGTTCCTTGCATCAATATCACAAAATACATCAACTATATGTATCAATAGTTCAAGAGTTAATAATCACTTAATTCAAACATATATTAAGATTTTTACAATTTTAATACATGTTACACAAAATGAATACCCAAATAATAACCCTATTCTAAATGCGCCGCCTAGTGAGCGCCATCCTCTCAGACACTCCCTCGCACCGAAATAGTGATCCCTCGACAAGGTGAGCAGCTCAAGAGTGATACTCTACATGGCATTCCCACCCTGGGCGCACAGTGTCATGGCAAACAATCACACAAGCTAATTACATGAATCTACTCGAATGTCTACATGCCCAATCCCATGTCCCAGTCTGTCACTCCCTCACATATGCCTGTAAGCCAAATGCTGCAAATCGTTTTCAAAACAAAAGCTTTTTATTCTCAAAACTTACTTATCGAGACCCTAGAATATATCGACTACACCTTGAGATTTAATCTTACTGGATAACTTCCAAATAGTCACAAGTCCTATCCAAGATCTGTTGATTTCACCAAAGGCAATTCTTCTTAAAATCTTTCCTTTGAAATTCCTTTCTTCACAAACATTTTTCCTTGTTATTTTCTTTCATGTCATGCACTCACTCTAATACCTAGTATGCCTCAAACAGATACATTAATGCATTACGCTTAATCCCAACAACTCATGCTAATATATAAAACATGTATATATACTAACATAATTAATCACATAAATCATGTTATTCAAATTCACAATCAAACACCAAAATTAGCCTATAGCTAATTAACAAACACAAGCAATTCATTTTGAATCACTCAACATCATAAAAATTCGCACTAAAGTCAGGCATCATTATTCACGTGAACAAAGTGAACCCCTGTCGGGAATCTGCTCACGGCCAATGTGATTTTCCACTTGTCAAATGTTTTTGAGACTCCAACACACACTGGGCTCTTAATATCTCCTAACCATTTTACATGGTTTCAATGTTAACACAAATGTGAAAAGATCCCTACCTCTTTGGAGTTAATGCTGTGGAACTCCACCAAATTGGTGCCTGCGTAGCTCCCTCTCCGCATAGATCGACTACGTCTGGCCGAGAACCATTTCCATCCGATCCGCAAACAGGAGAGAGAAGAGCTCTCTCTCTCTCTAAAAACTCAAAACCTCACCACCGCCGATTTGTTCCAGCCCCATATTTTTCTTGTCCTCATTTATAAAGAAGATCACTATTTACTCTGCCTTATTCTTCACACATTTCCAATAATTCCATCCATGTCCTTGCTATGGTCTTGATTTTTGACATTTGGCACAATCCAGAAGGCTATTCCATTCATCCTCTCAATCATCATTGGTCATCACATATTATATTTATGACTTTGTCACATCAATGTCTTAATATTTTATTACAACCCAACACCTGATACCCTCCAAAAAAATCATAACATAATCGTCTCTCAATCTTATTATATTATCCCTCCTCCTCATATATAATCCAATTAATAATTCTGCTTTCAATATCCAGATCTAGAAAAATTGAAGCTCGATCAAACATTTGCATCTTTAATTTAATTTTCCTGTTTCTACACGAGTACTCCCTTCACAACTTATACTTAGGTAAACAACCAAATATTTTCCACTTACGAGGATTTGGTCATGGTAATCCATGTACCATACTTACACCCCCCACAATGCATCAAAAATGGGTTAGATTTAGGTTTTTTGAATTGCCTATCATAAGACATCTTGAACCCTTAACAAGAGATGTTTTTACAGTCCACTTTGCAAATTGTCATTTTAATGAGAGTGTTTTTCCTCCATTAATGGGAGAAAATTCAGTTCCGAAAGAATGACGAGAAATTACTTGTAATTCATCTACAATGTCTCATTTAATCCTTGTACAAATCAATATAAACTGGAAGTTCAAAAGATCATTCATTTGCAAAATATTGCAAATCAATTACTAGATGCTTTTATTGATACAGCAAAGGAGCAAAGTCACAGCCCACGTGAAATGCTCTGGAAGATGGGATTAATGTCCCCGAAGACAATAGTAAATGAGTCTAAAATACGCCTGAAGCGTGGGAGACCTATTTGCTCAAAAGATATAACTCCCCGGAAAAGGAGAACACAAATAAGAATTGATACCCCTGAAGAGGTACATGATAAACAAAAGGCCCTCAGAGACATTTGATGTTAAAAGGTCCATGAGACATTTGATAAAACAAAAGGCCCTCGGTAGAGACATTTGATAAAACAAAGGCCTCAGAGAGGCATTTGTGAACAAGAGTTCAGGAGACATATATTGAACAAAAGACCCCCGAAGAGGTTCAAATAAAGAATTAGTCTGAAGAGGCAATAAAATTCGAAAATTATGAGATCTCGATAAATTGTGTGCACAATAGAAAAAAATGAGATTGAAATAAAGTTATTATCAATAATAGTTTTGCTTTCCAAATAGCCTTAGACATCATAAGAAATGATGAGGATCCCGAACCACAAAATGTGGAAAAATGTCGAAATAGAAATGATTGGTCAAATGGAAGTTAGCTATGCAGAAGAATTAAACTCGCTCATGAAACGACGCTTTGGACCTGAATCAAAACACCTAAATGTGTAAAGCTTGTTAGGTACAAATGAGTATTTGTACAAAAGCCAGAATAAAAATAATAATGAGATCATAAGATATGTGCGATTAGTAGCACAAGGTTTCAAGGTAGGACTGTATCGACTATGAGGAAACATATTATTCCGCTACCGACGCAATCACTTTCCGTCAATAAGCGCTTGCGCCTGGCACTGATATAGCTCTTGATGTCATTACCAATTGGCCTATATGGATCCAGAGAATAGTTATATATGAAAATCCCCGAAGGATTTAAACTTCGTCGGGTTAAATAATAAAAGCTCCTGCATTATGTGCTCAATCAAATTACAACACTTATATGGATTGAAGCAATCCGAACTATCGTGTACAATCATCTCAAATGGTATTTATTGAAAGAAGGGTATACAACCTAATCTCTATATGCCCATGCATTTTTATTAAGAAAATCAAACTGGGATGGTAATTATTGTTGCGGTATGTTGATGATCTAAATCTTACTGGGACTCTAAGAGCTCACAATAATAGCAAAATATTTGAAAAAGGAATTTGAAATGAAAGATATTAGAAAAAATAAAATTTGTCTCGTCACAGACGAGCATTTCCCTATTGGAGTTTTAGTTTATCAATCGGCATATACTCAGAAAATTTTAAAACGTTTTTATATGGATAAAGCACACCCTTTAACTTTGCCAATAATTGTCCATTCACTTGACGTGAAAAATGACCCATTTCATCCTTGTAATTACTTAGTCTTGAAGTACCATATCTTAGTATCATTGGTGCACTTATGTATCTTGCTAACTGTACTTGCCCATATATTGCTTTTTCTGTCAATTTATTAGCCAAGTATAGTTCCGCTTCAACCCAAAGACATTGGAATTGTATCAAGCATATTTTGCGCTACCTCCAAGGAACAACTTATTTGAGTCTATTTTACTCAAATGAATCAAAGTATCAATTGTTTGGATATGCTAATGCAAGATACCTTTCAGATCCACATAAGGCCAGATCACAAACAAGGTACGTGTTTCATTGTAATGGAACTGCTATCTCACAAAGATCCTTTAAGCAAACAATGGTGGCCACTATTAGAGAAGTGCTCTAAAGGCAATCACTCATTAGCACTTATTGTACGCATAATATATTATTAGTGCAGCAGCTTCGCTGTTAATTGATATTCATAATGCTTGAATTGATATGTATCTGCACCGAATTAATGAAGACCATGATACATAACATAGCATTTAAGGAAATCATGATGGGACTGGGCGATAATAAGATTCCTACTGCGTGCAAATATGTTAGTGTCTAAATTGCCAGTCATAGGATCAATAAGACTGGAGATTGTTGGATTCTGGATAGACTATAAGCACATGTCACTTTGATTTGATCAAACAAGAGATCTTTATAAACTGGTGGATCATGAGTTGATCAGAGTTGGTGTGTGGATGCTTGCTAAGAGTAGCAAAGTACATCGGAGACCTATAATGAGACAATCATATGGATCATCTATTTAAATGTAGATGATTGTCTCATCATAGCAATGGTGCAAGTGTCCTTAGACTTGAGGTGCTTAAGGATATCTTGGATGTTGATCCTATACTTTGACCTCAATCCATGCGTTTCCTCGTGGGGTCACGCTTATCGATGAGGATTGGGTATAGTTTGAGGTGTTCAAGGTAATTGAGTAGCCAACAAAGGATTCACACTCCCAATAGAGGGAGGGCATACCGCGCCTCTTGCCTAATCATTATCAAATCTCTCGTCAGATGAGAATGCCTCGAGGAGTGTCTTCAAGTGCATAACGGTTGAGTGATTAATCCTAGGACAAGATTAAATATCACTGGCTAGGTATGCATAGCGCCTAATGGGAGCTACACATTGTCTATGCTCCGAACCAAATAGGTATAGATTGGGTGAAAGGACGACAGACTGTGATTATCTATGGAAGGGTATGCGCTAAACCACTAACTCTCCGGGATCAATTGAGGGTCATGATGTGTTACTAGATACCATCTTGACTCGCTTAATTCAATAGTCGAATCATGGCCAACATAACCTGAATCTATTGGTCACACAACACTTAAAGAGTGGTTGATATGAAACTGATTTCGATGTGATCCAAATATGAGGGAGTTAATTCTCATGAATGAAATGTCACGGGATTAATGGAACTCGAAGTCTGAAAGCCCTCACTTACAGAGATATAGGTCGGATTGTACCTGACTTAGGTCAATCCGCCATAACGCATGGGGATGTGCGTGGTGTTCATCATCACTTGTGAGGAGGGGCTTGGCCATTGTTGATGATGCTAGTTTTCCTATAAAAGGAATGTTATGGAAACCCCAAAAGAAGATGATTCTTGAGACAAAAAAGAGTTCATGAGAAAAGCTATTTCGTTCTCTCGGTCTCTAAGAAGGTGTTCTGTAGTTCGAGAGACCCAGTTTGCACTTCTTTAGATCTGACTCGCTAGCACCGGACCCTTTCCGAGCATTCATTGCCTTAGAGGTTGTCGCCTTCACTAAACGTGGTGGATACCGCGAGGCGAATCTGTGGGCCCGGTCCCGCTGGCTCCAAAGCTCGCTTTCCTACCCACTAGCTCCTGGTTTTGAATCGACAAGGTAATCCTGTACACCCTTCTCTTTGTTGTAGAACCGATTTGATGCAAGGTCCTTGGATGGTTTTGTTGATTTTTTGTTTTCCAATAAGACGGTGCGTTGCCACCCACGAAATCTCTTTAATGGTATCGTGAGGCTGTTCTTGTGTGCATCAAAAATCTGCTCATTGTTGAGAGTTTTTGCCTTTTAAACTGTTTTTCAAAAAGTTTCAAAATGAGATTTTGTATGAAAAGCGATCCAGTGTTGTTCTTTGCGTATATGGTCATGAGATGATCTTGGAGAGTTAATATGGAAGAAGGAAACAACTTAGAAGTAAGTAAAGTCCCAAAGATTGGATTTTTGCAACTTTCCCATCACTGGAAAACCCACCACGTCGCGACGCGTTCATAATTTCAGCAACGCTAGTAACGCTGTTGGCTCCCAACGCTATGACGCTGATCAATGTAATTCAGAACATCGCGGACGCCCAACATCGCGATGTTTCGGCTGTTGGCGACACGCGGACGGACGTGACATGACATGATGTGACGTGATGTGACGTGAAGTGATTCTGACATGACGCTTGAATCAACACCCCAACGTCGCGAATGTGAAGGCTGATAGCTGGGTTTTGAACCTCATAGTATTGCGATGTGATCCACGCCGCGACGC
This sequence comes from Tetrastigma voinierianum, assembly GCA_016808115.1. NCBI lineage: Eukaryota > Viridiplantae > Streptophyta > Magnoliopsida > Vitales > Vitaceae > Tetrastigma > Tetrastigma voinierianum. The sequence goes on along the minus strand of JAEQBH010008847.1, from coordinate 77,085 downwards.
AATCATAGTGCCTTGTTCATTTCTTTCTTGTATGAAGTTTGCAAGCTTTTAAACACGCCACTTTATGTGTTTGAAATAGAAATGTGCTAGTTAAAACCGAACTGCTTCAAATTTTTTTAAAATTTCTAGAATCATGGATTTTGAAAAACCATGTTGAAATTACCTAAGAGAGAATTTTGGACAACAACGTCATTTTAGAAATTAATGGTTCAAAAGTTGAATCGGGATAATGGTTCAAGGAGTTGAACCAATTGGAGAATTAAACAGGGTTTATGATTCAAGAAGTTAATCGTTCATGATTCAAAGATGTCAACTCCATTTGTTCAAGTGTCAATGAACTGGATGTAGGATAATTTTAGTTCAAGTGTTGAATTATAGTCATTGAAACGTCATCGTCAATCAAACAAAATGATACTTATCGTATGCTGAAAACTTAATTTTGTTTTGAAAACCATATGTTCATTACCAATCACTTATCAATAAGATTATAACCATTATATGCATAAACAACATGATGATTATGATCCGCCCAACAGAGCGACATCGTATCTGATTATTATTTCTGATAATAGTTTGGTAATGTTCTATTATCCATTTCATGTACCTTCTTCTGATTAATCTCTCAACACTTGAGGTTATCTTATTAATAAGAGAATAGATCACGCGATTAGGATGTTACGAAGATGCGCGTTATAGAAAGAATGGATATATTAACCAACACAAATATCCTGATATCCAACGATTATTTACGATTGTACAATCATCACATCCTATTTAGAGATCTGTCGTTCCATTATGTCATTTAATTGATCTGGTGAATGCCCAATCATGCTACATGAGTAACTGTCTTATCATGAGATGAATGGATAATGCATGCTAATGAAAAGGATGAGACTTAACTAAAGAAAAACCCTCCATTATTAATATTAAGCTAACATCTTCCACTAATATGGTGTGAACGTAGAGTTCCTTTGAGATTAAGGTTGTTTGGCAAACCCAAGCCTTCCTCCATAAGAGCATTGTTCTATCTATGGAAATGAGTTTTCCGATTGGTATCGCCTGGAACTAGACTCATTGGCTTGTTGGGTAAACCCAAGGTTAATGATGGATAGAGACGCAAATTCGATCAAAGATATATAAGATGTACACATATCATGGTTGATAACCCAGTTGATAGCGCACAAAATCGCTCAATTGATAGCAATGGATTCGATAGTTGTTTTTAATTGCAAACTGAAATCAATAATTTTATCTAAGATGGTTTGTTGGCAAACCTACTGGCCACCGAAGCGATATTGATTCCTTGAATTGCGTGATTTAACGCAATTGGTATGAACAAGATACCAACATTTTGACCCAAGATGGCTTGTTGGGTAAACCCAAGGTGATTCTCGATAGGATATCGACTGGGCAGATAACCCACACAGCCTTCTGATCACAGGTAGAGGCCATAGAATTCTAATAAAATAGTGAGACAATAATGTGTGATTATCGTCGTACACTATGCATTTTAAGTACAATCTAACATAATCTCTTTTACATCTAGGTTGTGAAGAATCGAAACATGTCGACCATCGTGAACTTATGATCCATACTATATGCCAATAAATTAACCGGGACCAATTTCATAAGGAACTTGAGAATTGTTCTCAGGGCAGAAAATATAGCTTATGTCCTTGATGCCTCACTCCCAGTGTCCCTATCTATTGATGCATATGTTGGAGACTAGATAGCATATCAAAAGCACTGATGACAAGATTACTACTGCGCATGTATCGTTTAATGATGTCTCCGGCTTTAAATAAAGATGAGGCTATGACAACATTTGACATAGTTGCCCATCTAAAGGGAGTTATTTCATGAGCAAGCTTAGACTGAAGGTTTGAGGTCCTAAAATGCTTTTTCACTCCAGATGCAAGAGGACAGCATTTTCCCAAAGATGTATAAATAAGATGGCTGGGTACATAGTTAGGTTAGTTAAGTTGGATCAACTGGGTTTTGGTATGGATAATGAATTAAGGTAGATCACCCGCTGGTTTATCGGATAGCTTTGTAATGTTTTTGTGCTTAACTATAGGATGAACGATAAAGAGACCACCATACCTAAGCTAATCAACTTGCTTAAAATGTTGAACCCACCTTGATGAAGAAAGGTAAAAACTGGTGATGCTTGTGAACTCTTCTCTAGTTCTAAGAAAGGTTCTATGAACAAGAAAGAAGAGAAAATGACTTAGCAAAATGAGTAGCCAAGAAAACAAGGAGACTTCCTCAAAAGGTACATGCTTCCATTGTGGAAAAGAAGGCCATTGGAAGAGAAATTTCAAGGCCTACATGGAGTCAAAAAAGAAGGTGGCATGTGATGCACCAACATCTTCAAGTATTTATGTCATTGAACATGTCGCTTATCATGGCAACCTTTGGGTATTGATAATTTGCTATGGCTCACACATATGTATATTAATATGCGGCCTTAGAGACAGCAGAAGCTCATAAAGGAGAGTCCGACTTTCCGTGGGTAATCGTAAGAGTTGTGGTTAAGCTGCCATTGGGACTTATGTTTCAACCCCCTAAATGGGTTTTTGTTTATACTTAGACAATTGCTTTTGTGTGCCAACTTTGACTAAGAACATCATTTTCGTTTCATGTTTAAACAAGAAAGGTTTTAATTTAAAATTTTGTGACAATAGTTGTTACATTATGTTAAATGATGTTTTTTTATGCTGGTGGTACCTTGAGCAATGGGATTTACATATTAGATATGTCAAATTCAATTTTGAATATCAATGACAGTAAAAGACAAAAAGCAGATAATTTGAAATCATCATATATATGGCATTGTCGCTCGCCATATAAGTTGGTGAGACACATGATTGAGTTACTACCAAGTGTGGAAGCTAGTGGTCATTTGATTATGAATCATTTGACACATGAATCATGCTTGTTAGGCAAAATGACAAGACCCACCGATACCCTCCCAGGTTCTCCGGTGTGTCTTTACTAGCAAGTCCCACCGCACAATCCATTATTACGTAGAGGAACAGAATTACTAACACATGGGGTAGTGGGTGGTGGTAATGGTGGAACCCACCAAGACAGTGTTTTTTTGTTCAAAATGTGTGGTAAAAAAGTACACACGCATCACCAATTATATAGAAAATCCACGATAAAATGAATCCGACCGATCTATTCAGAATGTATATTCATAACCACAAACATACATAATAAGGACTCATATGAGTTTAATACTAATATCGAAAGCACTAAGAGCATTTTATAACTTAGTACAAATAAAGATAATGAGTCCACAAACTGGTGATGTGGATGAGATAAAGTAATCGCAAATTGAAAGGTGAAGAGCGGTGTTGAATTCGGGCGAGAAACCCTACAAACCGCCCGACCTAGGAACATTTTAAAAAACACAACGGAGATAATAAAATTCCAATGAGTGGCATAATTTATAAGGGTAAATAATGTTTTATTTGAACATTTCTTCTCAAGACCTCACGTCCACTCTTTTAAGGTTCCGCTAGAAACATTTCACAAAAAATCCAACTTTATCTCAAGTCCAACATAGGGCCTCATGCTCAAATTTAACCGACGCGGATTTTTTAAGAAAATTATAAACAATTGTCTACAACCAAAATCAAGCATAAAGTATGTATAGTCATCATGTCGTGAAAAATAATCATGAAAGTATTATAACCATAAATATTGAAATGGTTATACTTAATCGTAAACCAACAATGCATCGCACTGGCTATTCCCATCATAAACCGTCAGTAACCCAACCTCACGACAATCGCGGGCAACCAATAAACTTCTGGCAAACCACCATCACGCGGGCAATCCATTAAAACCTTCTGCAAACCCGACCATCACATGGCAACTAATAAACCTTCGGTAATCCCACGATCACGGCCGTGTGAAAGTCACATAGCATAATCGCTCCTTACTCATGTACCTTTCCAACGATATAATATTATAATCATTTCACAAAATCTCTCAAAATCTCTTTCTTAAACAATAAAAGCCAAAGTGGTTTAAACCTCAATCCACGCATCAACATATTTAAATACCACAGACTATCCATGAACTCAAGAAACTTCCAAATATTTAAAATGTTGACAAAATTCACATGAAATGATAAACTTGTTTATATGAAAAACACATCATTCTATTTATGCATAACCAACCATTCGATCAAATGATATTTATTAAATAATTAACCATAATTATATACCAATATATAATTTCAAAACATTTAAAAATATAAACTAATTACGTAATTACGACGCCACCCTACTTCCCTCAGAATCGCTTCCTAGCCGGCGTGAGTGTCTGTAATATAAATAAAACACCACTTAGGCTCCAATAACTGAACCAACAACATTGGGATGCCCCGAAGGCCTTAGAATAACTTTTAGAACTATGAAACCATCTAAATTGGACTCCGATGTACCAATTATTAATAAAGTAGGCGAGTAGACCCTGGGTATTCAAAATTGGGGCTTTTCAATCGAGCTAATTTCCGAAATTGAACCGTCCAATAATTCATAAACATCCACTTCACTAATCCATCTTCACTTTTCCAAACTTGACCAAATTGGTACTCAATTTCAGTCCAACCTGCACTACACATCTCTAAATGACCCAAAATGGAAAATCAACCAAACAATCCAAAATTCACAAACCATATCAACGGAAAGCCTAAGAGACTTCGTGAACACATCAGTACCCTTACCTTGGTCCAAAGGTTGTTGTGGTGGCCGAAAACTCGATCCAACAATCGGCCAACTTTGTTTTTGTCGTATCTTTCAAACGGTGAGGAATCTGCAAAAAGGGACCACGGGAATGAGTTCAGAGGGTCCAAAAAACGGATGGAGGGAGGGAAATGGGCAGGGCCTTTAGAGTGGCCAAAAATTCGTGAAACTGCACTCACGCTATATTTGCTGCCACGCTTTTCTCGCCACTGACCTGGCCGGGTCCGGCTGACGGCTTCCTCCGTGAAATTTCACGGTCGGGATTCACCTTGCTCCTCCTCCCCGGCCGACGCGCAGCAAGGTGGGTGGCCAGCCACCCCACGCCGAAACTTGAACGGCTCGAAAATGGGTCAAACGACCATTGCAGTTCACTACTTTGGGGGAGTTTTTTTCTAGAGTTTTGGAGCTCAAAATGAGTGTCTTAAGGCTGTGGTTTCATTTGGAACGCATACAGTCGGCATAGGCCTAGGGTCGCTCGTGTAAAAAAAATCAAGACGTTTTGACATTGTTAAAATATCAAGGAAACTGAATCCTCTGTGGTCATAACTTTATCCGTAAGCGACATTTTAACGCTCAACCTCGGCTTAGCAAACTCAGACGACGAGGCCTACGAAATGGTATTTTAGTCAACCCAAAAATTATTCATCCTTGAAAAGTCAACTGGTCCACATACTAAGGTTAAACAAACCCGGTCAGTCCGGGTCAAACTTAGTCAACTTGGTCAAACGTGAAAGAAAACTTGTATTATTTGGTACGTGTCATTACAACCTCACCCCCTTAAAGAAAATTCTTCGCCCACGAAATTGCATCTTCACGTAGAAGAGATGAGGGTAACGGCCCGCATTCGTCCTCCCCGCTCCCAAGTCGTCCTCAACTAGGGTGGTTTCTCCAAAGCTGACTCACTAAGGATATTGTCTTGTTGCGAAACTCTCTCTTCCCTGAATTAACTGGGTGACTTCAGTTGTCCTCATAGGATGTCATCCTCAACTCAATCTCCGTGCCTCTAACACATGTGAGTGGATCTCAGATATACTTCTGCGTAGCATGGAGATGTGAAACATTACGGACTCCTCAGAAAGCTCCTCCGGCAAGTCTAATCTATAAGCCACTGGACCTATCCTCTCAATAATCTCAAAAGGTCCGATGTAGCGAGGACTTAGCTTCCCTCGCTTCCCAAAGCGTACCACACCCTTCCAATGAGAGAGTTTTAAGAATACCCGATCCTCAACCTCAAACTCAAGATCCTTTCTACGCTTGTCCGCATAGCTCTTTTGCCTATCTTGAGTTGTTTTCAACCTGGCACGTATAACATTAACCTTGTCCACAGTCGTTTGTACAATCCAGACTCAGTACTTTTCGCCACCTCTATTCCAACATAAGGGAGTGCGACATTGTTTCGCTACAATGCCTCATATGTGACACATCTCAATGCTTTTGAGCGTGATAATGTTGTTATAAGGGACCTCAAAGGTAGATATTCATTCCAATGTCCCTTGAATTACAGTACGCATGACCTCAACATATCCTCCAAGGTCTGAATAGTCCTCGTATCATTCCATCGGTTCGAGGGTGAAAAAGCGATCAAATTCAACTAATGTTCAGTTCTTCAACAACCTCTTCCAAAACTCTCGGCGAATCATGGATTCTTTATCGTAGATGATCGAAGACCGCACCCCATGCAACTCACTATATGATTCATAAAGAGTTCCGCTTAGTTTAAGGAGAGCTACTATCAGGTAGAAGCTTTACTTCCGCGAAACATCAACTACTACCTAAAGTTAATATGTTCGAACTCCAGCAGGAGGGAGTTTGAATACAAAATCCATTGTAATGCGCTCCCATTTCCACTCCGGATGTGGGCAGCCAGGTCCAGGCTTTGGCCTCTACCTTCACTTGTCGATTGCATTTAAGCACTCGGATACATACTACAACTTCTTTCATCCCCTCGACCACCAATAATATTCCTTCAAAGGTAATGGCACATCTGGTACTACCTGGTGCATAGCATAAGGTAACTATGGACTTCCTCCAACATTTCTGCCTTTTTAACTCTTCACCGCTGCACACACGCCTCAACCAATCACCAAGGCCCCATCGCCTCTAATAGCAAACCGACTGTTTCCCCTTCCGACCTTTCTTCTCTCATGCTCATCAAATAGGATCTTCTAGTCGTATACCGAGAATTCGATTCATGCATTTGCCGTAGTCGAAAACTAGCAAAAAGTGCTCCTGAAGCATGCATCCCTAACTCAACACCCAACTTTCGCAACTCGACCATCAACGGAAGTCAGATGTTCCGATATATAAGCCATAAAGAGCTCAGAGTCTTCCTACTCAAAGACCGCCACCACATTTGCCTTACCCGGGATAGTCAATAAGGCAAATCATAATCCTTAAGTAGTTCCATCCACCTCCTTTGCCTTAAGTTTAACCTTCCGGTAAACAAATATTTAAGGTCGGCGGTCGAAGATTCGGCAAGTCGACCGCATAAGCAATGCCTAAGTTCAACATAAATTAAGCCAAAGAAGTCTCCAAGTCATGGGGTGAGATAATTCACCGTGTTCTTCAACCGTCTGAAGCATACACCTGTCAATCCTCTGTGTTGCATCAACACGCAACCTGAAACCTGGTATGAAGCATCGCCGTAAACCCGAACCCTCGCTTTCTTCGCTCTCTCGTACGTCAAAAACAAATGGGTCGACGTCAACTCTTCCTTTCTTCAGTTGTTTGGAAGATCCTCACACCGCTTCACACCACCAACGGTAACCCCTTTTCTACTAAACAAGGAAGGGTCCCGCTTATTTTTGAGAACCCTTCTATGAACCCGCGGTAATACCTGGGCCTAATCCTAGGAAACCCGCACTTCACACCGTAGCTCGGGTCGTTCCCAGCCTTGCCACGCCTACCTTCGAGGATCCACATAAATGCCATCGCAGAACCACATCCAAGAAATCCCACTTAGCTTAACCAAAACTCACATTTGCTGAACTGCATATAACCGATGTTGCCTTAAAGTCTCGCAGAACACCAAAACCCAAATGTCTCATGCTCCAACTCGCTTCTCGAGTACACCAAGATATCGCCGAGCAAAGATTACGACAAATCGATCCAAGCGCGGACGAAATACCTGATTCACTAAGTCCATGAAAGCTGCCGGGTATCATTGAGTCCGAAAGACATCACTAGAAACTCATAAGCTCCATCTCACCTCAATGCCGCCTTAGGAATGTCCGATTCCCTAATCCTTAATCGATGGTACCTCGACCTCAAGTCAATCTCGAGAACACTTTTCGCATCTCCGGAGCTGGTCAAATAAATCATCAATCGAGGCAGAGATATTTGCTACGAATGGTGACCTTATTCAACCGCCCGTAGCCTGGCGCACAACCTCCAAGTACCATCCTTTTTCTTCAATGTAACATCATATCCAAGGTGAAATATCGGGCCTAATAAATCCCCCATCCACCAGCTCTTGTAGCCGAGCCTTCAACTCTTTCTTAACTCAGCCGCCATTCTATAAGGTGGTAAAGAAATGGAGTTAAAATCAAGATCAACCAATGGGAAATCTATCTCTCGCTTCCTGAGGTAAACCCGAAGATCGTCAGGAACACATCCAAAAAGTCCTTACCACCGGCATCGCCCTCTAATCTCGCTTGTCAAGTACGAAATAACTACATGAGCTGATACCCCTACAACCTTTCAAGTAAAGATCAGCATAAATGGCAAATCAAACCCGTGCTCGCTCCGCTTCAGAAGACTACTACCGGCAGTCCCCGTCATCTAACATTGGCTCTCCTTGCGGAAACAATCCATTGAAGCATAGTTTGCTAGCTTCAATCCATCCCAAGAATCACATCCAACCCTCAGATCTATTAATACCAACGCCCATATCTCGCCCTCAATAGAAAACAAGCTACCCTTAAGCATCTGATTAGGCCATAGGGATTCTCCTGTGGGTGTGGCAATCTCCAAACTACAACCCAAAGGAACTGGAGTCATCCCGACTCGTGCAACATACTCACGTGAAATAAAAGAGTGTGTAGCCCCTGGGTCAATGAGTACACGGCACCACTCAAGAATGGGGGACACAGGCCCGTCACAACGTCTGGGTGGCCTGGCCTCCTTCGACCGGGGTCATCATGACAAACCCGCCTAAAGGTGGTCGTCCCTTTGTCCTCCGCCTCTAGCCGCTGGCATCGATGTCCTGCTAAAGGAACACCCCGAGGTTTTCCCCTCACATTCTGGGCCCCATGCCCACTGCTTCAGCCCGCCCGAATCGAGCACCCCATTCCCAGACTCTAGTCCGGCCGGGATCCTAGATAAGGGCAGTCCCTCTTGAAATGTCCTGTCTGCCCGCACTGAAAGCATGGATTTTCCCACTGGCATGGTCCATCATGGATCTTGCCGTAAATGTCACAAGTCAACGTAACCGCCCGCATGCGTAATCAAAATAGCTACGGGCCACTACTCACCGAGACCAAATCCAAAACCCGGTATGTCCACCTTCGAAACCGCTACCGCCGGGCACCACGGCTTCCGTCTCCCAATCGGATCCTTCACTTCGCCTCAAGATCCGCAGCTGAAATCACCCTCTTGAATGATCCCCATCAGCCCCGGCACAATCCATCGCATGATCGACGCCAGTCCGGGCATCGTGGTCCTGTTTTTAGAGCTGTCGCCTCATCGACCGACATATGTGGGATGATCGAACCTGAGAGGCTCAAAGCCACGTCACTCAACCCATTGAGAAACCTCCTTCGCCGACCCCATCCGGCAACCAAATTGGGACAGAACCGATAACTCTTCCAACCTACGCCGTGACTCAGAACTCACATGCCACCCCAGCCAGCGCTCAAACTCTAGCCTCGTCTCAACAAAGGCCTGGGCAAACTCAGTGTGAAAAGAAGCCTTGAATCGTGGCCCAAGTGCACGTTTCCTAGTCCTCTCATACGCCCACCACTTTGCACTACCCCCGAGAAATCCATTTATCCTCGACTCTCATCCATCCCACACTCGTGATACCTTCATCCGTAATCTTTCTGTGTCATCCAGCCAGGATAAAGCCACCACGGGATCCTGTGGAGCCATCAAAACCACCAAGCCCAGTCTACGAGCCCGACTGGGCAGAATAATAAGAACCACTCTCTTCCTCAGTGACTGAGCTGCGCCAACAAGATTCTCCTATATAGGTGCATCCGAATTTTCTCTAATTGAGGCCCACATCTACATCACTCTGTTAATGTAATGAACTGCTCCTTAACAAACAAAACATAATTCACCAAGTGATATATAGAAAGGTACACAAAACACTGGATGAGTCGCACAGCAATGTACAACCCCAAGGAATTTAGAAACATAGTGCTCTGATAATGTCGACAAGACCCAATCTGACACCTCTTGGGTGGTTCTCTGTGTGAGTCTCACTCTAGTGAAGTCCCACCGTACAATTCATAGGAATACACAATGGAACTCCACCAAAGAAAAGAAGTGGAACACATGTGCTGTCATTAACACTAATGAGAGAAAATCACACTAAACTACCACCCACTTATCTTAATGTAGGTCATAACCACAAACATACATACAGACCACATGAGTTCAATACTAATATTTACATTTCTCCAAGAGTATTGCAAACTAGGGTACAAATAAAGATAAATGAGTCAATAAATCAATGTAGATGAGATAAAGAATTGCAAACAGAGTAGAAAGAGGCGGTGTTGTTCAAGGCGAGGTAGCCCTGGTTAACCGCCTCGGGACCTGTGGGAACAGATTTAAAAAAAAAGTTCAATAAACGAAGATAATAAACTTCGTGAGTGGCATAATTTATGGGAAAGTGAAAAGAATAAGTTTTATTTTCGAACATTTTCCTACATCTCACGTCCACTCTTTGTAAAGTTTCCCATGAGTTGATTTCCCCACAAACCCAACTTTATCCAAGTCCAAGAACATGAAATTCATGCTTCAAAATTGAACTATACATTTTTTAAGAAAAGTGAGAAATAATCTGTTCCACAACCTAAAAATTGAAGATAAAGTATGTATAGTCATCATCAGGCTAAAAGGACTCAAAGTACCATAACCATAAATATTGAAATATTATAATTTTAATCAAAACCAACGGCGTAACGTAATATATTCTGATTTATAACCGCCGGGTAACCACCTCGCATTACCGGCAACTGACAAACTCGCGAACCTGCGACTATTATCACGGCAATTCATAAACCGCAACTGAACATCACGCGGCAACTAATAAACCTTTCAAACCACCATCACGTGGCAATCATGATAAACCTTTCAAAACTTTAATGATCATCATGGAAATAATATATGAATCAGTTTTACCACACAAAATTTTCCAACGATACTAGAGGCTATAACCACACAAATCGTAAAATTCTTTCTTAAAACAATAAGTTTTCAGCGGTTTAAAACCTCAATCCACATCACATTAAATACTAAAGCCAACCCTAATCAAAGAACCTCAAGAAATCTTCCAAACATTAAAATGTTTGAGAATCACATGAAATACAACTTGCTTGAGGCAGCCATCATTTCATTATGTGATAACCAACCATCCGATCAAATGATATATTAGTTTAAACACTGAACTGCAATATATACCAATATAATACCTGCAATATTTAAAAAAGATAAACTACTCACTGCATATAGATGTCAAATTCCCCTCCCCCCAGATCGTTCTAGTCAAGCGTGATGCCTGCAATATGTGTCTAAACACCACTTAGGCTCCAATAACCCAACTAACAAATACGTGGGACGCCCAAGGCCTTGGGCACAACTTTAGAACTATGAAACCATCTAAATTGGACTCGATTGTGTCCAATTATATATTGCAGCCTCTATGTAATCTTATGATCAAAATTGAGGTTTTCACCCGGACAATTTCTCAATTAACCACAATAATTCACAAAACATCCACTTACTCAACTGATCTTCAATTTGCCAAACTTGACCAATTGGTGCCTTAATTTCATCAACCTTCCTATAATACCCAAAATGAATCGTACCAAAACTAACTGAACCACATCCAAAATTCAAACTATATATCAACGAGCCTTAAGAGACCAGAATACCGCACTACCTTGGTCCAAAGTTGCTGTTGTGGTGGCCGAAAACTCATCCAACAACTACCAACTTTCGCTTTGTCGTGATCTTCAAACTAAGTGAGGAATCCAAAGCGAATCACGAAGAGTTCAGAGGTCCAAAATGGTGGAGGGAGGTATGAACTCGCCATGGTAGTCGGTGGAAAAACGGTGATCCACGATATGCCGCCACGCCATTCCGACGAAGCGCGCCATGCTTGCGTCACGTGAAATTTCCTCACACGGATCGCTCACCGCCTTCCGCCGGCGCAGATGGTACGGTCGCCCCACGCCGGGGAACTGAACGTTCAACGGTCAACAACCGGCCGGTTCGTCACGTGGAGTTCTTAACAGAGTCCAAAACGATCATCGGTCGCGTTTGATCAGTACTACATTTGAGATAAACTGAAATGTTTCTTCTCAGAAAACCCAGATGCGACACCGCAAACAACCACGTTAGAACCTTCGTATTAGAACGGACCAGCCCGATTTACCGTTTCGAACTGATCTTATGAACGCATCGAGTACCAATAAATGGTATCTTAATAACCAAACGATATCATCCGTGTCAACCTTGGTCCATACTGCGTTATCAACTGGTCAAACTTAGTCAACTTAACAAACTGTTAAAAAACCATATTGGTACTGGGTCATTACATAAAATGACTAAATTACTTTTTAAGGAATAAGGGAACTATAACTGAATTATTGGACCTAATATTTAATTATAATGGTGGTCCTGCGTCTGTAAGATATGTGTGGTTTTGTATACTTCAAACCTTCATCAAGATCATCACTAGCTATGGATACTTGCACTTCATGAGGTATAAGTCTATGTCTTAAAGGTTCATAAAGGAATCTAAACAGGTAGAGAACAACATGGGAGAAGCCATAAAATTAACATCGATCGATGTGGTGAGTACTGTCAAGCATTTCTAGTTTGTTCTGAATGGGGATTTTGGTCCTAAAGTTGACTCATCTTTACGCCACAACACAATGGTGTATCGAGAGAAGGAAACCGAACCTTTACAGACACAGTGGTGTTCAGACGGCGGCAAGTAATCACCAATCTTTTTCGTTATGCACTGATCTATTAGCGTTATCAAACATATTCACCCGCTCATTGTTAGTTATTTCATGAGATGATCTACTTTGGTGTGGATGTGGCGAGGTCATAGTTTCAAAAGTTCATGTCTGAGAGAAAACACAAATAACATGCCAATGCCCAAGACGAGCGATGATATCGTGATGACTGACGAAAAACACTGTCAGGAGTGACACGCGACTTAGAGTTGGAGTGATATGTCGGCACCTAAGATCGACACCAGCCGGAAACAGACAGGCAGGAGCCGCAAGGCCTTTATACTTTTTCATCCACGGCCATTGAAACAACAGTCAATGATCGGTTTAATGATTGCAACTAGAACAGCTTACACGCTGCGACGTGAAAATACATATACACGGTTGATATGTAGAATTTCCTTATAGAGAAATCTTGAAGAAGGAGAATGGGAAACCCCAGAAAACCCACCTTCCTAAAATACACCAGAATTCATCAAACCAGAACTTTTCTAGATTTCGATGATCAACAATCTCACCATTTAACTGCCTAAGAATTTAATATCACAATGACCACAAATTCCAAAGACAATGACTCACTTTTCTATAACTTGTCCCTGGGTGTCTGTGGTTTAATGATTTTGGCAGAATGCGATATGTATAGTAAGTCACTACACACAATTCATACACATTTTTGCTTCAAGAATATTGATAAGATTGATAACTAAATACGGTATTAAGTCATATCAAAACCAAACTAAGACGATGAATTGTTTTGAAAAGTCACCATAAGACAAAGAGCAAATGCCTTTCTTCCAAAAGAAATAAATCGGTATGAGCTGATATTCCAGCAGAGAGATGGGACTTTCTCAGATTTCCACTCACTGGGTCTGTCGCTCATCAAAAGCAGCTGAACTTTACAGAGGGGCCAAGGTGGACACTTACTGTGGAGTTCACAACCCCACATATAGGCTCCTTCACTTACCAGTATATTCTTCACAAGAAATACGCCAATGGTTGAGATGATTTTAAAGTTTGAATTATTCTGTTTATGTCCCAAAATTACTTTGAAACTAAATGAGGTGATCTGGTATTTGTTCGGCACAACTCAGGCTCGTTCGTTCATGCAACATTAGATTTTCAAGCCGGGTGATTCAAACAATTATTTGATCATTAATTTCATGGAGCGAATTTCTGGCGCGGTTTATTGCAAATTGAACAACATGATTTATGAGTTAACATGCCAGATACATGTTTTGAGATACAAGAGTCGCTAACTGCATATATCTAATGCCACTACACCTAAAAGACAGTATAATAATACATGAGAGAAAACAAAATAAAATACAAAGGAAGTAAATTCCACCAGATTTTTTCTGAGAATTGTGTCAGAGATTAACCAACAATCAAGACTGAGGGGTAAACATGAATTGCTTTGATAAGATCCCAACAGATTACTTGAGGGTAGTCAGTCTCAATAAATTTTACCGAACTCGATAAAGTTTATAACTGGTGCTTTTGTTTTGAAAACGATTTTGGTTCTATTCTGACTTAAGATAGGAGTCATGAGACCTGAGACATGGATCGGCATGGTGATAATATCCACAGATATCAATACGAGTGCAACACTTCTGTTTTACCAAGATACACTTAGATGGAGTAACCCAGAGAAATGACAACATCAGTTATTCACTTTAATGAGATTCACCATTTTCTTAATGCGGACATAAGACTAAAATACTAGAGGTCGCTGTTTAATAAAGCCTGGCTTAGCTTCTTGTAACATATTAAAACTTTAAATTTTGATATATGTTTTGGTTAAGAGTATTGTAATAACTCAATTAGTTGTGATATAGCTTATGTAATTTTGTGAATGTTGATAATGGTTCAAGTAATAATTTTACTCAAGAGATAAGACCCTATGGTGGTCGTTGTTAATTGTTGGGACAGTTTATCTTGGGTAGAGCTCCCCGCATGTGCTGAGACTCGCCTCGTTCGTGAATGGTACGTTATCCAGACATCCACGAGTATTCAAGCAGTTGATCAGCTGTCAAACTGACTTTGAATTGGGCGCTGCTGTACCAGACGAGCTAGCATACAAACAGTGGCTTCTCGAGGGACTTGAGCTTAGACCATGGTCATTAAGGAGTGAGAGCACCACAACTTACAATGAGGTTGGTTTAGGTATGTGATTACCTAGGGCTGGCCATGAGAGTCAGATTAGAACATCGCACGCATTGTGTTTTATGTGACAGTATAACATGAATCACTGGGAATGATGTGTGGTATCGGTATGCTTGGTGAAATGTATGTGAAGAAAAATGTCGAATACTAGCTCTAGAAAATATAACTTAAGTGTTCGAGAATTTTTAGCAAAATGGTCTAGAATTGAACGAAAAAAATATATATATATATATATATATATTTTCTGGACAATTGCTCCAGTTTTTGAACAAAAACATATCGTGTTTGTGAAATCCTAGAAATATTTTCCAGTTTTTGCACAAGAAAAAGAGTTTGTAATTAAACTCTTGAAAATTTTGACGTGAATGAATTAGGTGTTCTAAGCTTACCGTATTTACGGAGTAAATGAAGGCTAATGGAGAAAAATATATATATATATATATATAAAGAGAGAGAGAAGAGAGAGTATATATATATATATATATATATATATAGAAAGGTATATATATATATATATATATATATGTGTGTGTGTGTGTGTGTGTGTGTGTGTGTGTGTGTGTGTGTGTGTGTGTGTGTGTGTGTGTGTTGAGAGGAAATTTTGTTTTTTTCTGTTAATTTTACAGTGTGTAAAAGAGGAAAAAAATATTTAAAATAAATATTTGGTTCTAATTAAGATGAAAAAAAATAGATACATATATATATATATATATATATATATATTTTGGTGGTTTTCCAGTAGATCAAATGATGAAAAATCGTCAGCAGTAATTGGATGGGCTACGCCATTCGAAGTCACGATACACGGATTGTATCGCGATACGTGGTACTGGCACACCTTGTGGGTTACGATGCAGTTACGCCATCGCCACGCCGCCGCACAGGCGGTAGCAAAGCAGCCGCCGCATGGCTCGGGCTAGTAGGGGTGTGTCGCCACACAATCAATTGTATCATGACGTGAGAGCCGCCCGCCGCTGGCGTGCGTCACGGTGTTAACCCGTTGTATCGCGACAGGGTGGTTCGGTCACGTGTATCACAGAGGCGCCGCGACAAGGTGCATAGCAGCTATGACACGGCCGAAAGCGGTGCTTGCGACACAGCCGAGGAGCCTACTACACGGTCGGCAGCACGCGCGCATAGCCTGGCTGGTAGGGTGTGTCATGGAGATTGCCGGCGACACCTACCGCGGCAGGCACGACACCCGCCGACACCTGACGCGGCAAAGCTGTTTGTTGCGATATTGCAACCATATCAGGATCGAGGGGAGCGACACCAAGAAATGTGTGCAAGAACACCCAAGAACGCGCGCACAAAGGATTAACAAAGAGCGTGGGAGCAAATACATCGCCTACGACATTGGGCCCACGACACTACGGCCACAAAAGCCGCGACACTACGGCACAACCCACGACACGACGCCGTTGGTGCCTTACCATTACGGTCGGTTGGGGCACGCAGACGAGCAAGCAGCGCAGCCTGTGGTCCAAGGGTGCGACTTAGAACCCAACCCGCTTTGACTTAGTGCACTATCCCGAAGTCACTGCTTTGGGACACCGCGAGTTAATCTGCTCACAAGGTTTTCAAAAAAAATCAAATCAAATCAAATCAATTCAAATTTTCTAAAATAAAATTTTTGTTGTTAAAAAAGATTTAATATGGAATTATTGCCTTACATTACCTATGAATGCATGGACCTTGTGTATGAAATGTTTTCTGTATGTGAATAGTGTCTCGATGCTGTGTTTACGCCTTAGAGATACTGCATTAGAATTTAACTTGTCATTTGACACGTGTAGATGGCTAGTCGAGGGCGAGGACGTGGAGAGCGCCCACTAAGGCGTTGCGTTGACCACCTACCACCGTACAGCTCTATTTAGCTTAGATTGCGGGTCGCCGCTATCAGACAGCTAGTGCAACTGGTAGCCAGAGAGGTCCGAGTAACCTCCAAAGGTTCAAGGCACATCATCCTCCGATATTCATAAGGGGAGGAGATCCGATGGTGCAGGTTCATTGGTTCATGTGTTGGAAAAAGGTATTGGGAGGCTAAGTGAGATTGCCCCCGAGACGAACAGATCGTACTAGCCGCATTCCGGGCCAGAGGGCGAGGCCTGGCATGTGGAATAAGACCTCTAGGATCTAGAGGCAATGACTTACGGAGTTTCCCCATGATCTTTTCATGGGCAAGTATTTTCCTAATACCGCGAGACATGCGTAAGGCTCGAGTTCCCAGAAATGTGCTAGTGGCCAAGTGACAGGTGATTGAGCATGTGCTAGTTCACTGAGCTAGCCTGCTTTCATTGATGATCACGGCACTGACGTGGGCCAAGGTCGTGAGATTCGAGAATGGGCTAAAGTTACCCATTCGGGCGTGATTGCAGGACTTCGCCGACAGATATGGGGAGTCTGGCGGTTAGGGACTCTAATTCATGTAGATAGACAGAGGATTCACTGGTATCCGAGTCGCGACGCCGCGAGAAAAGGGAGGATCGGCCTTCTTCTAGTTCGGGGAAAAGGCAGAAGACTTCTGCTTCACACGAGTTTCAGGACCAGGGCCAAGATGGGGCATTTAGTCATGCAGGGCAGATGATATGTTATTTCACTTGACACCGAGCATGTGAGATCGACGTCTCAAAGACATATGGATCCCTGGTGATTTTCAGATAAAGATAAATCCCAATTAGCCAAGAGAACATGAGAGGCAGCTGGGGCTCATTCCTCCACACCCTAGTATGGGCCGAGGAACCAGCTAAGTCTCTGGTGCTATACAAGCACCTTCAACAAAGCACAGATGGACCGCAGGGGCCGAGTGTGGCTCCAGGTCGCAATGTGGCTCACGTGCTCAGACTCTCTAGTCAGCGTATGCACGATATGTTATTTCGTCGACAACTGGGCATATGGAGGACTTCAGATTGGTCCTAGGAGGCGAAGGTCCTGGGCGGCATCAAGCAGGCTCGTGAGCGGCTGAGTAGGAGAGCTGAATGGATATGCAGTGGTGTAATTTGCTTTACCTTTACACTTGTTTTGACTATAAATGGCTTGAATTGATGACCATATTCATTCATTAACATCTTGTACGTATTTGGACTTAGAGGTTTCGAGTCCTGTGAGTAAGCCATGTGGATGTTCTTCCTGTGGATGTAGGTGAGAGTGACCCGATAGGCCTGGATCGATTAGAGATCTCCGAGATTCTCGTTTCATGGTGACCTCTGAGGACGCATCGAGTCGTGTGGGGTGCACATGGTGACAGCGCTGTCCGGGGCAGGGAAACAGATGGTCATTCACCACTCTTCGTGAGCGTGCTGCTGAGTTTGTCTGGGACTATGTCCAATGAAAACTCATAGCTCAAATCAGAAATGAAGAGTAATTAATGAGTACAAGCAAGCAAGGGGGTCGTTAATCCCCAAGTGTAAAGGCCTGTGAGTTAGGGTGAAGGAGACCCGCTAGTATCCGAAAGGTCTGTGGTGGGTGTAAGAGACCCAGGAGAGGATCTCACTTCTCAGGTGGGTGTAAGAAATCTGTGCCGGAGAAACTCGAAATTTCGTGGTGTAAGAGACCCGGGAGATATCCCGACTTCAAGTAAGGCGTAGTTATAATTCGAGATATCCGAAATTTCGTGGTGGGTGTAAGAACTGTGGAGATATCTCAAATTTCGTGCGATGTAAGAGGCCTACGCAGGCTGAAAAGTTCTGGCTGTCGAGAGAGAAAACGTGATACTAAGGTGTTATCGTTTAAGACTAGAGTTGGAGTATGGAGACGGAGTGACTCGAGATTTAAAACACACTCCGCCATTTTCAAGTATCACTTAAAGCTGAGTGATGTGAGTCGAGAGTGACTCAAATGAAACACATGGTCATGGTTATCACGTAGACTTGTGAGTTGAGTGACAGGAGTCGCTTCGAGGATACCCATTGGAAATTGCATCAAAGGTGAGCGGCAAGGGCTCTGCATATGCGTCATTCATGACATGGATTAGGTTGAAGGTCCTGATTGTCGCGATTGTGACCTCTGGGAAGTTAGGCATTTACACACCAAGCAAGGATTGTGTGAGGTTGATATGCAACGTGGTTGACGCTAAGATGTGTGAAATTTACTAAATTTTAAGTGGAGGAGAATGTGGAACCCCGAGAAAATCCAATTTTCTCTCGAAAAATATAAAATAGTAATTTCGGTCAAAAACTGAAATTTTTCTAGATTGACGCATTTAAACTAATTTCACCGCTTAATCATCTCATGAAATCTAGCTACCACGTCGAATTTCGTCAAATTTCGACAAATTCCGAGACAATTGGAATTTCACTTTTTTCGAGGCACCGGGTGTCGGGTGCCGTAAAACGGCTTTTGAGATACATGTGATATGACAAAAGTCACCTACTACATGTATCCAAGGTGACATATAATGATTAGTGATTAATGAAATGAAATTGGCCAGATCAAGTTTCACGTGTCAAAATCCAAACTATGGACAATATGGTAATTAATGGAAAAGCGAATGAGTATAAGACAAAAGAGCAAATAGTTTTCTTTCTCCAAAAGAACACAAATCGTGCTGAGTTGATATTCCAGTTTTTATAGAGATGAGCGGCTTTCTGATTTCCCGAGATCGTCAATCATTTTGCTTCGCTTCTCACGTTGAAGCAAAGTTGTTCTAATGCCGCGAGGGCTACGCAGGACTCGATTTGGTGGAGTTCTCGACAACTCCAAGAGGTAGGTCTTCCTACTTCAAGTATTATTCACAAGAGCCATGAATTCAAGGTGACATTCTAAGCTTGAATTAGCCGTGTTTAAGTGTCTCAAATACTTGAACTAATGAGATCCCAGAATGGTGAACAAGTCGAATTCTAGTGGTTTCAATCACCATGTATTGTTGTGATTTTTGTGTGTTTTGAAGTATTCAAAATGAATTACTTGATTGGTTAATTAGCCAATGTGAGATAATTTTGGTGTTACACAAAATTGAATAAATACAGATTTATGATAATTATGTTAGTATGATGTTTTATATTGACATGAGTTGTTGAATTCATAATGTATTCAGATGCACCGCACCTCCAAAAATATTAGGAGGAGTGCATGACACAGATAAAATAAAAGAAATGTTTGTGAAAGGAATTTGGCTGGAAGATTTCCAGAGAATTGTGCCTGAGATTGTCTAACACCACGTCTGAGGGGCCTGAATTGTTTCGAGGGTTATCCAGTCAGATTCGCCGGAGGGTTGTCCACACCTCATCGAAACTCGGTAGTAATTTTTCGAGAACAAAAAGTTTTTGTTTTGAAAACTGTGATTTTACTCGCATTTGGCTTAGGCATGTGTGAGGGAGTCGGTGAGAACTCGAGACATGAGATTGGACATGTAGACATTCATAGGATCATGTATTTATTTAGTGATTGTCAACATGACATGTGCACTTAAAGGGGAGTAACTTTAATGTAGAAATTATCACTATCGCTTTCAAGCCACCCCCGTCAAGTGATCACTGGCCAGTACAGAGTGTACAGGAGGACGGTCACTGTGTCATATGTGTTAAACAATGCAAGTGTTTTTATTGCTGTAGGTGAATATATAAAACTTTAAATTTTGATATATGTTTGTTAAGAGTATTGTAATAACTTGAACTAGTTGGTATATAGTTGATAATTTTGTGAATATTGATATAATTCAAGTGGCCAATTTACTCGTGATATAATCCTGTGGTCGTTGTTTATCATTGGGACGTGTTTATACCTTGGCGAGCTCCCCGCGACAAAGGAGACCCCCGCCGATGAGTGGTGTCGGGTTACCCGAAATCCACGAGTATTCTGGCAGTTGACGTGTTGTCAACTGAATTTGGAATTTCAGCGCCACAAAGTCATTGCCAAGCTCAACATTTAAGAAGCTAATACATAAGATTTGAATGCGCCAACTTAAAGATATTGACATGAGGGGGAGCATGCTTATGACAAGATGTTAGTGTTCTGTACTCTTTTTCGCTTCATTGAGGTTTTGTCCTACTGGGTTTTACTAGCAAGGTTTTTAACAAGGTAGTCCTAACAGATTAAAATCAATCAACATCATATGAATATTGTACTATTTTTCCTTCAAGCATGCTTTATCCCATCGTGGGTTTACTACAAGGTTTTAATGGCGATATTCTTAATTAGCGTCATTCATGGAGTTTTATAAATTCTTGTGCTTATTTTATATGGGTTGATGAATGTAAATCACACTTCATATTCATGAATTACACTTACATTCATTCATAAATAAACTTTATTAACCCCTATTTATGAACTTCATAATCCACCACATAAAATAATTTGAACCATCTTTGTAAGCCTATAAAAAAGGTCTTCACTATCATTTATGAAGGCATCCCAATAAAGTAAGATTTCTCTCACTCATCTTTCCTATTTCTCTTTATCTTTTTCATACTTATTATTTTCATATACAAAAGAATATATTTATCTTAATATCACATTTTATAATACTTTCACAATAATTTTTAAATACTTATAGGTACGTTATTCAATCTATTTAAAAAGAGTAGGTACTGTTATTCAATCGATTTAGCTTAAATATAATTCACCAAATTAAGGGTCCTCCATATACCTTGTTATTCTATCTATTTAGCTTAATTATAATTGTCAAGAGTAGGTATGTTAATTTGGTCATTTAAAATAAATTTCAAGAAATTTAATCAAATAAAAAATAATATTTAAAGTAGGAATTGAATATTAAAAATTTAATATTAAATATAATTTAATCTTAAAATTTAATTTAAAATTATTAAACTTCTAACAATTATATTTTGATTCATATTTTTAAGTATTTTCCCAAAAGAATAAAGGGGTGAAATAGATATAAGAGAGAACTAAAATTGAATCGATAACTATAATATAATATGCAAAGCGAATTGATGTAAAAGGAAAAAAAAGTATTTTCTTCCCAACCTTTTTAAATTTTTTTTTCCAAGAAAAACGTGGCAACAAAAAAAAAAAAAAACTTAAAGATGTGGGATTGATTAATGGCACCCATGGGTACGACCCTAGATGGTATTTGGAGCCCACAATCATGTGGGTGATGATGACTTTCGGTTAAACAATAAAATCAATTCTAGCTACTTGACTTTGAGAGTTTGGACGTATTTAGTGTTTTTAGAAAAAAAAAATTAAAATAGTTTAAAAATGAAAAATAATGTTTATAGTGTCTAAATAGTAATATATAGTCACTCATTTTAATATTAAATTTGGGTTAATATAGTTATCTAAGCAGATATTAATTTTTTTTTAACTAATGTTATAGCACGAGGAGATATTATTGTCCATGCACTAATTTTTATTTTTGTACATTATTTTTATTTTTATACTATTTTAATAATCTTTTTTCTCAAAAAAACTAAATATTGTAAGGTTTTCATTAAGTGGGCTTCATTTAATTGAATTAAACCAATTACCTCGGTCTAATTAAGTGAGGTTATTGGGCTTTAATAAATTATATGGACCGGGCTAGTGTGTGGGTCGAAGTTCGCCCTACTGCTGAGAGGCCCGGTCGAATCCTATTTAAGGAAAGCCTCAAGTCCCTCCCAAACCCTAAGGATACATTTTTACTACATAATGCATGGCCTTCTATGCTTTTCGAGAAAAGGACGCAGAATCTCATGTCGCTTTCAAAGGCCGTTGGGAGAAGATCTCGAGATCTTGAGATCTACTTCTCTTTGCGCCTTCATCAATTCCGCATCAACAAAGAAAGAGATTCATGGATTCCAAAGGCATGTAATTTACAGCTTTTTCTCCACATTATTTGTTTATGTTCTACCATGTGATTCAGGTTGTTAGAATTCGTGATCCAACAGCTTGGTATCGAGCTAACCATTAGAACTCAAAACATACTCTGATTTCGAGAAAAATTTTTAGTTTATGAAAACGGCATTCGTCCATTTCTGAAGTCGATAAATCAAAAAATTAAATATTTTGCATATTTGGGAATCTACACGACGGAGATCGATCATATCGGGTGGGTGGCCCTGTCACGAGGGTGGCCTACGCCACGCGCCGCCACTACGCGCCGCCATCGCCACCACGCTGCAGACGACGAAGCGGCGTAAACACGCCAGATCGTTTAACGCGTCGCCGACGCTATTGATGACGCCGCGATGACCCGCCAAGACCGATCGCTAAACCGGATTCGTACATCCGCTGGTTAATTTCGCTGCTCGCTAGGGTGGACGCCGACGCGGGCGAGCGACGCGGGTCGGCGACGCTCGATGACGCGGGCGATGACGCCGCCTTGACCCAACCTGCGGATTTCGACCGATCACCCGGATCTTTGGATCGTAATCGCCACCAAATAGACCGCCACCCGACACAGACCCGAATCTGCTTAACAGACTGACTGTCAACTACGACCCGACCGGCCATCACCGTGACTGACCCGATCAACAACAAACCCGACCAAGTCAACGGTCACCCGTCAACGGTCAAACCCGACCTATCAACACAACCCAGACCGCTAGACGCCAGCCGCCATCGCTACCGCCACACGCGCCGAACCTTTTCCGTGTGGCGCGAGGGCGCCGTGCGAGGGCATTCGCTATTTGCACCGCAGATTCAGATCGAAATCTCTCTACAATGTGGTATAAGTAGACTTTGCATGTTTGAAGCTTTTACAAATATGAAAATACGATAGAACCCTAAGTACACCTAGATGTTAGGTATTTTCACGTATTCATGGTATTTCATGGTTTTGGAAATACATAGCGGCTAACATGCATATCACGCATAAGGACAATGTGTAGACTAAATTCGTTGACTATTAATGAATGATTGAACAATATAATTGCATAACATATATATATCGAATGTGATACATAAAGTTTATATCCTTGGTATGAGTGATTTTTAAGAATTCAATTGGGTCGTGACCGCTGGGGTAGCCACTTTACTGGTTTGAGAAATATCAATCTCATATTGTGGTAAGATGTCTCCTGCTTTAACGCATGGTCATATCTCCAAAGGAGGCGATTTTGTGTTAACTGCGGAGGATACATGATGGCATGCAATGAGAATGACCTGATCTAGTGTCTGCTACACCCAAAGTTATGGTGATTTCACGGGAAGGATTAATATGCTCTAATACACAGAGTGTACAACCGCATGTCATATTTTCTCACTCAAAGTGATTATGAGATGGTAATTTCATGAGTATTCTCCCACACGGATGTCACTTCTGGTATTGTTTTTGTTTTTATTTTTCTCAAATTAATTTTTCTTTGGCGGAGGCTTTGGTGAATTCCATTCTCAATTCAGATCCTTACTGATTGAATTTCATAAGAAATGGAAAGAGGACTTTCACTCGAAAATGAGCTTCGCTGATGTTCCCATATGGCGCCTTGGCAAATTTTATTGTCGGGCAGACATCACAACCTCAAGATCGAAGTCGAAAACTGACTATGTCAGCTCGGGAGATGAAAGCAATAGATTTGCTTGTCGACAATGAAGAAATCCATGGCCAAGAAATTGACTCGGAAAAGTGGCTCACAAGACCAGATCGCTTAAGGAGATGATGCTTCATGTGAGGCTAGAAACCAGTTTCCATCCAATGTCGAGGTTAAACACTTCTTCAAAAGCTCTTCAACATGAAGATGATTCAGACAAATTGCAAGCAGAGACATGCCCTCGTGATTATAGACTAAAGCGCTAAGCCCAAGCTCTTAATGTTACCATTCTCGACAAGCTGGTATTCGTGGCATCAAGCCCGAACACCCTTCCAATTCGATTTTGGGATTATAAAGATAAACTACAATTCCCAAGATGAAACTCTTACAAGAAACGACTTGACAGCATGGCAGGAAGAGAAGCTATGATAGTATATATGGCCTTATATTTAAGTCCCCATAAGAGGAAGAATAAGAAGTTCAAAAGTCGAACTCATAAAGGTGCTCAAGAAAATACCGGTCAATATGACAATATGGGTCCAAAGAAGACATTCTTGAAAAAGGATGGTGATCGCTGCTTCTTTTGTAAGAAGAAAGGTCACATGAAGAAGGACTGTGCAAAATTCAAAGCTTGGATGTCCAAGCGTGGGCTTATTGATAATGACTCAATACTTGTTTCCAGGAATCCAACCTATCTCAAGCACCATCCAGCTTCTGGTGGCTTGATAGTGAGCAAACTAATCATGTCAGATGGCCATACAAGGATTCAAACCTAGAGGTCGCAACAAGGATGAATCAAAGCTCACCGTGGGAAATAACGAAGCAATAAGTCGTTCGTGGGAGATGTAATCTAGTTTTAGATTCTGGTTTTAAGTTGATGTTGAAAGACACATTTTATGTACCTTCTTTTAGAAGGAATTTAGTTTCAAAGATCATGTTTGATTCATATGATTATTCTTTTGAAATTAAGTGATAAATATTATTTCAATATTTCTTAATCAAATAAGGTTGGTAATCGTCATACGTCCAACTGATTACACGCCGTGATTAAGTTTATCTCCTCATGACATATTATGATTTAGCTTTATACTTACCAAAAGGTCGTTTCTTAAGAGACCATTTGTTGATATCTTGATGGCTGGGTGGCATAAACGACTTCAAGCATATCTCACATATAAAGGCTAATAAAGACTAATATCCTCGTCAGCTTCTAAAAATGACTTAGAGATGCTAGATCGGCTGTAGGGTAAACAAGATAAGAAAGAAAACCCAGAATCAAGTTCGACTTGTTGAAGCTCATTCAACTCTGATATAAGTGGACCTTATGTGGCAACCTTGTGTAGAAGTTTTTGCTCATCACATTTATTGATGACTATTCTCGATATGGTTATTTGTACTTGATTAAAGAAAGTCCGTGCCCTCAAAATTCAAGATTTTTCTGACCAAGTCGAGAAACAATTGGGAAAAGTCATAAAGGTCATAGATCCGACCGAGGTGGAGAGTATTATGGCAAGCATGGCGATGCCGGACAGCTTAAGGGGCCATTCGCCAAATACTTAGGAGGATTTCGATAGCGGCACAAACACTTGCGCCCGGGAGTCCCGCAGCAAATGGTAGCCGAAAGGCGCAATCGTACTCTTATGAAAATGGTAAGGAGTATGATAAGTAGGACAAATTTCATCTTGCTTATGGTGAAGTTGAAATGAAGGTACATTTTGAATCGTGTACTACGAAATGCTCCAATGACTCCTTGAAGTTATGGACCTACAAAGCCTAGCTTAAACCATCTTAAGGTTTGGGGGATGTCCTCGCTAAGTAAAAGTTATATAATCCAACATTAAGTAAGTTGACTCCAGAACCACTAGGTGTTATTTTTTGTATCTACCCTAACATTCGAAGGATATCTGCCTATAATCCCAATGGAGGCACAAGAATTGTGGAATCATTGCATGTACTGCTTTTGGAGTTGAATGTGTCATGAGAGAAGCCGTCACGTGCATCATTGAGGAAGATATTTATGAGTAATGTGGCATCTATCTCCTCCCATACATAATTGTAAACTCCAAACACACCATTTGAACCCTGTTTGAGACTAGGATCCCCGTTGTCGAGATGCTACCCAATGAAGCTCATCAAGGTCACTAGATGTGGCTATTACTAATTCAAAGAAGGAGATCCACTCAGGAGAGACGATCACCATACCACCTGACCATTTAGTCTATAGGAGAGCAAGACCGATATTCGCTCGACCGATCCAATAACTTATGAGAAGTCGTTTCTTGTCCTCACCGAACCGTGGTTGACGAATGAGAGATGAAATTCAATCTATGTAGGTATAACTGAGTTGAACTTATTGAATTCATCTGAAGGTCATCATAGACCCATTGGCCGCAAAATGGGTGTAAGACTAAAAGGGACTCTAAAAGCAGGCTGGGTTGAAAGTTGAAAAGCCGCATCAGACAAAGGTTTCACTCAGAGAGAAGGAGAGACTATGAAGCAACTTTTTCTCCAGCCTTCTAAAGATTTCTTCGTAGTGATCGTGGCATTAGTCAGTCATTTCGAGCATGAGTTACACCATATGGATGTTAAAACCTGGGCTTTCAATGGAGACCTTAATGAAGAAGTCTATAATGATGCAACCCGGCGTTTTGTGACAAATGACTGTAACCAGGCGTAGACCGAAAAGTCTATTTATGGTCTCGCAAGCTTCTGCATAATGGTACTTAAAGCTTTCATAAATATTGTTGCCTACATACGCTTTTGTCGAGAACAAAGTAGATCAATGATATACTAAGGCGTCGTTTTGAGGAAATTCATTTTCCTACGATTTCAGCGCGATGATCTCGCTGCGCAAGGACCTTAGTCTACGAGATGAGACAAAGCTGATGTTGTCAGCCAATCTCACAGAACATCCTGCGGAAGCGCTTTGTCCTAGGCATTGAGATTCATAGCTGTGCATCGAGATTCACAGGATCGTTCGCGGCATCATCGGGTTTATCTCTGAGGGCATATGTCGATCGCGGTTTGTGAAAGATATCCCAACACGCACTACGTGTTCCGCGACCACCCCGGTCTCGTAGCCATAAGTCGGAAATATCACAACGCCCCGGTCCGACATGTAGAAAGCCCAAATGAAGAATACACCTTATGCCAGTGCACTCGTGAGCATTACGCACGCTCAAGTACGCACTCAGCCCGATATCGCTTTTGCAACAGATTCTGTAGCAGACATCAACAAACCTGTGACATGATCATCAAGTCACGCTGCTAAGGTTACGTATAAGATTTAGTTATGACAAAAGACTATATGTTGATTTACAAACATGTTCGTGGACCTACATTTAGTCGGGTATTCGCATTCACTACTGGGTCGTCGTGATTTAAAAGAAGTCAACAACCTGGTTATATCTTTGGGGTTAATGTGAGGTGCAAGATCGCTGGGTGCCGGTAAAACGCAAATTAATCGCGATCCTCTACCATGCGGAGTCAGAGTACGCTCTTACAAGAACTACTCGCCACCGCTCGAAACCTTATTAAGCGAGTTAACCGCTTCGATTCGCGATAGCCCATACAATCAGACAGGACAATAATCAAGCAGCCATTGCTTATTAACAACAACAGAGGTCTCAAGGGGTCTAAAACACATGGAGGTCAAATAATTCGACCATGTGCGAAAGCTCAAAATCCACTGACGTTGGTGAAGGAAGACATATCAACCCGGACGATATGATTGCGCATCCGCTTAACTAAAAGCCGCCTTCGCCCTCAGAAAATTGGAACGACATGTCATTAACACGGGCTTAGGAGTATCACGGATACCGTGAATTGTACTTCTGAGCTATTAAGTTTTAAGTTGTTTCATTAAAGGTCGTAATTCAATTACATTACATTTGTAATAATTAATTCAGATCAACTCTTCAGATTCAATAGCGATTTTAGCGAACGTAGCTTATCGAGCCAAAGACATATAATTGTCGAAAATATCAAGGCATCAGGTAAAACCTTGAATGCGCTACGCATTCTCAAGATTAACCTCACAAGATATTTTGTTACATTATGTGCTACCTATCAAGGTAACATATATATGTGTCTTGAACCATAACTGATATTCTCTCAAGGACACACTGTGCTTATTTATTAATTTAAGGAGAGAGAATTGACTAGAACAAAACTGATAACACACAAGATCACTCACATGAGCAGATATCCATTTAAACACACCTGTACCATACCTGAACTATTATCAAGAAAGTCAAAGCACTCGACTACCGGCGTAGTCATGAGTACATGCAATTACCGCCTACTGGGCTCGGAAGAAAACCAGACTTCAAGGACGGACGACTATTAAGAATACACCTTCTGCACTCAATATAAGCGTTACAAGACACATTGTTTAATTAATATCGCCTGCTGAGAATGTAAGGTTTTCATTATGGGCTTCATTAATCGAATTAAACCTAATTAATTCCTTGGCCTAATTGCTTAGGTTATCGTACTTCTTAATAAATTATATTGACCTACACACATGCGGCCGAGTTCGCCCTACCACATGCAGAGTACCGCTGCCTAACTCTATTTAATGGAAGCTCGTATCCTCCCAAACCCCAGCGATACATTTCTATCACACACGTACACAATTTCCCTAAGCGCTCTTCAAGCAAGCTGACCCAACTCATAAAGTTCCGCCCAGCGGTCAGCCGAGAAGATCTTCGAGATTCGGGAGACGGCTCTCTTCAT
Organism: Tetrastigma voinierianum; assembly: GCA_016808115.1. Lineage (NCBI taxonomy): Eukaryota > Viridiplantae > Streptophyta > Magnoliopsida > Vitales > Vitaceae > Tetrastigma > Tetrastigma voinierianum. The sequence continues at coordinate 47,826 of JAEQBH010008847.1, read as the reverse complement.
AGCCTCTCATCAATTCCTACGCATCAACAAAGCAAAGATCCACTGATTCCAGCGTATTTAATTTGCGCTTTTCTCCACATATTCATACTTCACTACTAGCGTATCTGTACCAAGCAAATCGTATCCAACAAATATGTCTAAAACTCTGATTTGGATATCATGTTTCTCCACTCATTTATTGGCATAGTATTTCTCAGACCAGACATTTAGTATAGAATTTATATTTGAACAGAACATTAACTGCATTGCATTCTTTATTAACTCCCAGCTTTAATAGCTGCTCGATTTCACATTTCTACGTTTAATAAGTCAATTCCTTATTGGCCTAAAAACCAATTTGACCGTGTATAAAGAGATTTTTATTTTTCATTTTTATAATCGGTTCGAACTGGTTTGTATGTACTTCGATTAATTCCATAAGATCCTTAAATTAAGAGTAGAATAAAACCTCAAATGATCTTTAAATGACTCCCTATGACTTCATTTGAGATGATTACCCTTATTAATTTTCTTAAAAAAAATAAGACATTGTATCCACTTGTATTTTTTGGTATCCATACATTACAAAGTCATACAAACTAAGATATTATTAACTCCATTAACTTAATCCCAATAAAATCACTTCATAAGAATAAAATATTTACTGTATTTTAGATAACTTATACTACATAATCAGTGGAATGTGTAGACCCATATAATAGAGAGTTTTAGATGAAAATAATTTTTTGGAAAAAAAATAATTAAATTAATTTGAAAACCAAACTAATTACCAAAATATTGCATAATATTGTTGTCCATAATAACGATAATTGGACTTAAAACTGTCTAAAATCACTATCAACGAACAACTCAATTTAACTTTAAATATCAAACTTACCATGCTAAAAACCGCAAGTTCGCTATCATGTATTAAATGATATTCGATATTTTATTTAATTCTAATTACCATCGTTTCATAAATAAATCTAAGATTTATTACTACTTTAGTTTTTAATTCAATTTCTAAATTAATTTAATAATTTTATTTCAAACAAATTATTTCCTGTCTAAAACTCTATAATGGATAAATATCCAACAGGATGACCATTCCGCTTGGGATTGTTGGGTCACCAAGACTGTCTCATCTCCATGACCATCACATCAAGTTGACTTTTTCTTCTAATTAAAGTCGACTCATTAAGGCCAGGTCGCTTTTTCTACTTAATACCGATCGTAACTTTTCGGAAATCCATCGACAAGACTTAATAAAGACAAGACAAGTCATTATTTTTTAACATTGCGTAATGAAGTAGTATGACAAACGAAACATATTATTTTGCGCGCTCTGTCTCCGCCGCTCTTAACGACACACGCGCTCAATTTAATTTTTAATCGGTTTTTAATGAGCCAGAATTTATTTTCTTCAAATCCGATACTCCGCTCGCGATTACATTTTTTGTAAACCCGATAAAATTATAAATTTTCAAAAACGACAAACGTTAATAAAATAATAAATCATAAAGTGCCTGCAGTTTTAGAAACCCTCTGCATCTCTGATAATCCAAAACTGACCATGTCGCTAAATTGCCTCACGAATCTAATTGACCCAAAAGCCATTAATTCTGAGACAATCCAACTTTTCGATTTTCCTCACGATACACAAATGACTCATGACGATATTTTTTCGATTTTGTAAATGCACCCGAATTAAAAACATTACGAACTACATATAAAAAATACACACAGTTCTACTCGGGACATATTTTAAAAATATTTTTATTATTTTATTTTTATACTTTAATATAAATAATAATTATTATTATAACGCTTTTTTAATAAATAATTTATGTATTCATAATATTTTTTATTTTTATGAAAATATTAATTTTTTAATATAATAAAAATAGTTAAAATATAAAAAATAAAATAAAATTTAAAAATAAAAACAAAATAAATGTAAACTTTACGAATTGCATTTTCCCATTTTCGCCCGCCCGGCTTAATTCTTTAAACGGCATGCTTCAAAATCAAAATAGGTAACGAGTCGTGCCTGATGGACCGCCCACCCAAACCCTCTTCCATCGTTATCCCTGCAATGTATATCAAGGCTTCTTTCTTTTATCGGACAATTATCAATTTTTCTTATTTTTACGAAATTATCTTTTTCTCAATGTAAAAGCTAAATATTCACTTTTCTATTCGTAACTTTTTTAAAAAAATTTCAAGAATGTTTCAAGAAAATTTAAAAATAGTCAGCCTTAACGTCAAGTTTTTATTCAAATGCCAAAGATGTCAAAAACAAACACCACCTAAGTTAACGCAGTAAATTCCTAAAATTGTCAGGTCTTTCTATGAAAGAGTTCACTTATGAGAGTTTTCTATACTTTTATGCTCTCACACCCCATTAGAGAGCAAACATAAACATAGGTGTCTCCTAATGGGGTGTAGAAAGAGAACGAAAGCTACAGAAATGTGTAATCGCTTCTTCACTTATTCCCATTCAGATTTCGTAGAGTTTACGTGCATTGTAATCTTCTTAATTTTTTGTAATGCTATCGCTGCACGATCTATCAGCTTTTGGATTATTTTAAAAAATAAATTATTAAAATAAGTTAAAAATTAAAATAATATCATATGAATTTTTTTTAATTAAGTTAAAAAAATTCAAAATATTTTGAATACCATAGTCAATAATTAAGATATTAATTTAAAAAAAATTCAATATTATAGTCAATAATTATGACATTATTATTGACGTAATATTATGAATATTATTTTAATTTTTAATCTATATTAATAACTTTTTTTTAAATAACCTATTTATTTCAAAAACTCGAATCTATTCCCTTATTAACTACTATGTTTCTCTTAATGGGAGTAAGGGAATAAAAGAAGGTATTCAATTCTAACACCATTGTTGACAAAGAAAAATTACTTTATTCTCAAACCAAAAGGTTATTTCACCTCTATAGTTCACATCTTCAAAGATTTATCATTTGTTATGGTTGCTTTACTTATTGGCAGAGAAGATAATTTCATAACAATAACTTATATCTAAGCATGAAATGCTCTTGATGTCTTATTTAAATAGTAAACAAGTGAAATAGACATATAAGGAGAATCAGGATTTAATCGTTGTAAAAACAAAGTAATATGTTGTAACACGCAAAAGTGAGTACAATTTTAAAAAAACTTGAAAGAGTTACATTTAAAACTTCCAATTCATATATAAATGCACAAAAAAAAAATTATTTTTCGTTTTCAAATTTAATGACCCAAAAGGTCATATGATATTAAATGAATCCAGCAAAATATTAAACGTGTCCATAAGCCCTTCACAGCTATGTCATAGTAGATATTGAGACTTGCCCCCAATTTACTTCCAAATCATAATTATAGGTAAGTATTAAAAAAAATACATTTATAAACAAAATATGTTATTTTACATTTTGATAGTTATTTTGACTATAAACCAAGAAAGTTTCCAAACAAAATTTGAATAAAACATTTAATCAAATTATTTGCTACAAAATCATAAATTAAAAGAAATAAATTTTTTTATCTATATTAACTTTATATTACATCATATTATTGAATTTATCACAAATTTATCCCTATTGACTAGAAGCCCATCCTCTCCCCTCATCTTCTGTATATAACACTCACTTTAATGACTCGAAGCAGCCTTTATTGGGATTGAATGGTTAAAATAAATATTTTTTAAATTTTGATTTTCACAATTTACATTTATTTCTCTTGCATATCTCCCACAATTTTATTATTAAATTGCAGAATAACGAGGTCAATAAAAAAAAACCCATCTAAACGCTCATCCTAGGAATTAGGTAACAAATATTAATCAATAATATAACTCAGTCAATCAATTATCATAATTTCTCTATCTAACCATTTAGAAGTTAGGAACGAAATTTGTTAAAAAAAAAAAATGGTAACTAAATATTTTAGTTATAATATAATAAATTGTTATTATTGAGACTCGAATCTAAGACTCATCATTTCATAAGTCCTGCTTTTTTAAAATATTGATAATTATATCATATGAGTTAAATATGATGGACAATTTACTAAAAACTTAAAACTTGATACTTAACAAATTAAGAATATTAAATAACTTAAACTAAATCTATTTAGCAATCATTCCATAAAAAAAAAAAAACTACCACATAACTAAGAACTTGAATCAAGGCCATTGGGACGGGGTTATCATGATTACTAGTTCGATTGTTCGAATCCCTTATAAGTTATAATCATTTGAGGTTTATCTACGTGTTAACTTTAAGGTATTTTAAAATTATTCATGATGGGTGTAAATTAGTCGATATTACGATTATCAAAAGTAAAAGCGAAAACTCGAATCACAACCTTCAGGTCACCCACGGCCCAAGACATTCTGCATTAAAAGCCGGCGCTTTAAGAGAAACCCTAAATTATTGGGCTAAGAATGATCTCACATCTATTTTTAAAAAGAACGCGTGACTCGTCGATCACTTTCGCCACCGCATGACCACCCTGGGAACCTTGGACGTATAAAAAACCGTCGTCGTGGAAGCTGAGTTTGCGACACGACAATAAAACTAATGTGTTTTGGTTCAAAAATAAAAAATAAAAAATAAAAAGTAAGAGTAATGTCTTATTTATTATTCACTGGTTTGTTGTTATTGAATATTGATACAGGGGAGGGGCATTGTATTTGTAGGTTGTACCCTAACTGACCTGTACCCCACTTCATTTATGTTTTTGGAAGGATTTCTTTCTCTTTGCTGTTGTGCGATCAAGGTCAACGTGCCCCCACCATTTTGGGAAAAACAATGGAGTAGTGGATTCCATGCCCCTTCTTCACATGTAATATTACTAAATAGTTTACCTTTAAAATAATTGGAAAAAAACACATGTTTTGTACAAACCAATTTTATCGTCATTAATGTAAAATTGTATTAAAATACTTCCATTTTTTTTTTCTTAAATGAAATCATTATTTTTTAAACTATTATCTGATGATATTAGACAAAGTTATTAAAAAAATTAATTTATTTTTAAAAGAATAAAGTTATAAATAATTAAGTAAAATTTATAGAAAATGAAATTGATAGAGATCAATATTTTAACTAATAATTTTATAATTTATATTACACATATAAGGGTAGTTCGATTGATCAAATCTTAAGCTTACTTTTCAATGGTTTGAAAGATTTATTTAATAGTTAGTTTATTAATTTTGTAGCCTCACTTATATTAATTGTTTTAATGCAAACCTATTCACATTATATAAATACCTCATTTTTTTTAATTAAATCCTTAGAATTATTTATTAATGACTGATTTTTTTCAACATTACACTGTTACACATTCTATCTAATACATAGTGGAATATTAAGGTTATATGTGAACAAAAAATGGGTGGAGTAACTTGAGTTAAACAATAATATCTTTAAAAGACATTTTTATTAAAAAACTTGATATATAATTTTCCAAAAATTCCTCATTTAAAAAATGTGAGAAAAATCCAAATATATGGAATAAGTTCTTCTGTTAGAAAACGCTTTATTTGTCGGTGGTGGGTTTGATTGATTAAAATTTAAAATGAAATTCATTTAAAAGGCACGTGATAAAAATTAAAAATTTTTTTTGAGAAAGGTGGTTTAGATTTTATAGAAAATGATTAAACGGGGTGTGAATTTATATATGTGAACATTTTTAAAGGGTTAAAAATACAAAAATAATAAAACTGTTTGAGGTTATAAAAGTGGCAAATCAGAAATGGGGGCGGTCATAATCAATGTAATGTAATGTAATATAATTTTGGTCACAGCGTGCGTATGTTAATTCAGCATGTTCCTTTAATGTCCACATCTGAAAAGGACGCGAATTCTGATTCTAAATGGCAGTTGCCGGGGCGGAACAGAAACTGAGTCAGAGAAGATTATAACCAACACCAAACGCGAGTCACAGGTGGTATGCCCCCATTCAGATCTGAGGATCCAAATCCACCCAATTCCGACAATTTTCTCGTCGGTTCATGGAAAATGGAATTACTAGACAACTTGCCGCCTATGGATCTGATGCGCCTGAGAAGATCGGCTTCGTTCAGCCTATCATCCCTGTCGAGTCCGCTCACCGAGCCGTCTCGTACCTCGGGGAACTCGGTCTTCTCCAATTCCGTGATGTGAGTTTCCCTACTCAGATCCCTTTTGCCTTGTTTCTGATTCCGGCGTTGATTTTTCATTTTAGTGCTTTGTATCTGGTTAGCCGGAAATGGAGTAGAGAAGAATGAAATCAGAATTTTTTAATTTGATTTTTGTTTATTGAAATGAAAAATTCAACTCAACTGGATAATGTCTGTGCTAGACTCGATTCAGTGCATGCTTTCTGCATTTTGTTTGTGCCTCTACAGGAACGGTAGGAATTTATTTTTTGGGTTCTTATTTGGTTGTGTATAGATAACTGAGATCCTCATAATTTTTTTGTTTAGATGATTTCATTTATTTATTTATTTATTTATTTGCTTTTGATGCATAAATTTTATATTTTTCAATAAAGTTTAAGGAGGCTCCTCCTAGGTTGTTCGATCTAGGTGTAAGATTACAAGCATGGAAGAATAGGTGTTTAGGGCTCAGCAAAGATCATATATTTTTATGTTCAATGAGTTTCCTTGCAGTATGGATGACTGTATACTGAATTGTAACAATTTTGAAACAAGATTCTGCCTAAAGTCGTAGAGACTTGATGCTGGTGTACCTTAATTTTAAGGTGATAAGGGACCATAGCAAAATAATCTAATTTTCCTTTCCTTTCCTTTCCTTTGGTTCTATCACCTTGGGCAAATTATATTTTATAACTGTGTTCTTTTTCATATTTTTTTTTTGATCAGTAACTGTGTTCTTTTTCATATGAAAAATATAAATATCACTTTAAATAGATCGAGTTGAAGTGTGTAACACTTATTTCACTTTCACTTTTTTTATTTTTTTTTCAAGGCAATATTATTAGCTTTTTAAATAAGAGATGCCTGTTAGGAGGGGTTGCAACCTCACTGAGTATAATATATATGAGACACACTAAAACTTGGAAAAGGGCGTAATAATAAGGAAATCAAAAGCAACCTATCAAAAAATAAAACACAAGAAACAGAAAAGAGACAGAGGTGAACCAAAAATCTGTTTATCTTTTTGTTTATTAGAGTCGAAAACACATTGTAAATTGGCTTGTTGGATTGATATACCAAAAGTGAACTCTTTCTATTTCATGTTCAACTGGGTACATAAACTATGAGGTGTCTGCACAACATAGCTGTATGCAATATGTCTCCTCGAGTTCATGTATATCTAGATTGTTTTAACTTCTGATACCCTTGGCTATTTGGAAGATAGATAAATTATTTATACAGTTCTATTGTATAAAAAAAGAACAGTTATTCATAGACTCTAAAGGCGCTATATGGAAATTGCAATTAAGTTTAAGGTTTGGTTTGTGCATGGGGTTATAGGTGTTGATAGTAAGAACATTTCTCTTAACTGGAGTTGAATTTATATTAAGATCCCCTATTCTTTAGGAGTGTCTTGACTCCTTGTTATATGGTGTTTAATGTAGTGTCCTTTATTTTTCAAAACATGGGTTTTGAGGAACCCAAAATTATAAAATATGCTAAGAGCACATTTTTCTTAATTATAGAGAAATCTCCTTGGATATTTTTTTATGAAAACCAATGTTTTCACAGACATGGCTGCATCCATGGTTACGTTTGCATCATAACCTTATACAAGAGTTACAATGGCGGTTACATCTTGTAATCTATTATCTTATAGGACAAAGAAGGCACAGGTCTACTTATGTTTCTGTATATTGATTCCATTGTTATAGTTAGAGTAGGACTTGGTTATATTTCTAAGTAGTCAGCGCTTCAATAAAAGAAGCTTAGAACTTTTAAGTATCACATTAAACATTTCTTTTTCATCTGAAGGCAGCCGGCTAACTTACTTACCAACAATAGGCTAAAATCTTCGGTTACTAGTATTGCATCTCACCTATAAAATTTTAAATTCCAAGAGCACTCTTGACCAATGTTTTAAAAACCAGACCAATCATTGAACCGGAAAAGTTAAAAGCGGGTAGATTGCCTTTTACCTATTTGGGATTGTCGTTGGGCTCTCGCTATAAATTTGTTAGAGTTTGGGGCCCGTGTGTAGGAGGGATTCGAGAAAAGGGTGGCTTTGTGGAAAGTCGTATATTTCCTAACGGGGGGTGTGTCACGTTGATCAAAGCACCACTATCAATTTGCCCATCTACTTTTTGTCTTTGTTGCACCTTCCTAAAACGGTGAATTTGAGACTAGAGCAGATTCAAAGAAACTTTTTTTGTAGCAGGGGTCGGATGGATAAGAAGCCTCATCTTGTTAGGTGGGAGATAGTATGTGAGGACAAGAGAAGTGGAGGCTTGGGAGTGAAGAATCTGGGTTGGCTTAATAAGGCATTGCTTTCTAAGTGGTGTTGGATGTTTTCCATAGAGAGGGGACCCTATGGAATGAGGTAACTAGGGGAAAGTATGAGGAACGTGAAAGGGGTTGGTGCACTCTAGATATGAGAGGGGGTTTGAAATTTGGGTTTAGAGGCAATCAAGAGTTGTTGGCCATGTGTTAGTAGCGGTTTGTCCTTTGAGATTTGTAATGGCTAGAGAATCAAGTTTTGGAAGAATGCTTGGTTAGAGAATACTCCTTTACAGGTCTCCTTCCCTTCGTTGTTTGCCTTGGTGGTTTCAAAGGAGGTGTGGGTAAGGAGTATTGGAATGATGCAACTAGTGAAGGTGGTTGGAACCCAGTCTTCACAAGGCCTTTCAATGACTGGGACGTGGATGAGGCAAAACGGCTATTGTGCGGGCTTGGAAGATACACCTTGGAAGAGGAAGTTGTAGATAAGGTAAGGTGGAAGTTGATGAACACTAGAATTTTCAACTATGGAAATCATGTATAGGCCTTACTTGATTGGTAACTTTGAGTCCTTCCACTTGGTAGATGGTTTTGGAGGATGTGTTCAGCAAAAATCAGCTTTTCACTTGGGAAACGTGACACAGGGAAGATTTTGTCCACTGGATAGCTTCATTGAGGGGTGTTTCTCTAATTATAAATGTTTTATGTGTCAACAGTGTGAGGAGTTGGTAGATCATCTTCTACTCCATTGTAGCAAAACGAGAGTTCTTTAGGAGTTACTTTTTTCTCTTTTTAACGCCACTTGAATCATGTCAAACTCAGTGTGTGAGATGCTTTTGGGTTGGAAAGGTGCTTTAGTTGGCAAAAGAAGAAAGAAAGTTTGGCAAACAACTTAACTAACTAACTTTGTTTTGGACGGTGTGGAAGGTAGAAGTAATTGTTTTGAAGATTTTTAATCCCATCTGAAACTAAATTTTTGTTTCTCTTTTTGCTTTGGTCAGAGACTTAGTTTTCTATAGAGAATGGTCCTTCGACCTTAGTTGGGTTTATTGATTGGATGGGATGTAAGTGATTGAGGGGCTGCTTTGTTTAGTGGTTTTTTGTTTTTTGCATGTTGAGGGGGTAAGTTTCTTCTTGCTTATACTCTCTTTTGGGCGGAACTTTAGCGTCCTTTTCTAATATACTTCTCTTTACTTATAATATATATCTATATATCTATATATATATATATATATATATATAAAATATATATACTTATATATATATATATATACTGTGTTGAGAATCATAGAATATTCTCTTAGATATTCTTTCAGTTTATCTCCTACATTTTTGTACATTATCCTCATTATTTTCTGACTTTATTTTGTTTTTTTCATTTTTGTTAAATTTATTTTGTATATATATATGGAATCTCTCTATGGCAGAAAATTATCTATTCAATAAAAGAGAAAGACATTATTTTTAACCTGCCGTTCATAGTATCGAGTCATGAAATATTAGGGTTGGGGTTTAGCTCGCAATCAGCACGGCAACCCATCTAGTAATTAGTCTCCCTCAGATCACATCATTCCCATCATAAATCATCGGATGCTCCACGACGTCGTTAGGTATTCTTCGCCGTTGCTTCGTTACCCGATGACCAAAATCCCGGTGGTGACTACCCGGAATCGTTGGAACCTCCTCCCTTGTGGAAGAATCTCAGTGAAGCCTCCCCATGTCTTGTGGAATCTCGCGTTGTCTCTCACACATGTGCCATAGCTCACTTTTACAGGCGCCAACTTCTACCATCAGCTCGCTTCTTCGCGATCTCTGAAGCCTAGGCCCCTGCTTCTCCCATCCGTCGATCTTTTGCCTTTCCCTCGTGTCTTTGGTTATGTTTGTTTTGTCCATATTCTTACTCTTGGACAAGATAAGCTCTTAGCCAAAGCCACGAAGTGTGTCTTCCTCGGTTATTCCTGGCTCAACGAGGTTATCATTGTTACTCTCCTGATACACATCGATACTTTGTCTTTGCCGATGTTACCTTTTTTTAGAACTCTTCTATGTTCCCTATCACCCACCCTCCCCATTCTGATGTCATATCTCTAACCCTTCTTTATCTTGTCTCGGATACCTCACTTATACCTCACAATACTTCACCTCGGCCGTTCTTGGGTTTATCATGAACGCGCCGTACCGGACAGGGCCTCAGATTTACGACTCATTTCACATGGCGCCGGCTGATGGTCTTTGCAGATGCCGATCTTCTGTGCCGTTTGGAAAGTGCTGGATTCATCTCGTAACGCATTCTATTTATAGTTTCTCAACTTATCATCGTTTTTCTTCCCCATGCTCTGTCTTTGTTTCCACCTTGTCTTTTGTTTATGTTCCATAAACTGTGCATGAGGCTCTTTTCCATCCGGACTAGAAACATGCTATGGTTGAGGAAATGGATGCTCTACATTCTAGTGGCACTTGGGACGTAGTTACCTTACCTGCTAGCAAAACACTTGTTGGATGTCGTTGGATGTATACAGTAAAGATTGGCCTCGATGGTCGGGTGGATCATCTTAAGGCTCGATTAGTTGCAAAAGGGTACACTCAGGTCTATGGTTTCGACTACTATGATACCTTTTCCTGGCCGCCAAGATTGCCTATGTTAGTTTTTCTCTATCATGTTGCTATCGATCTTGGTCTTTGTATCAGTTGGGCATCAAAAATGTCTTCTTACATGGCCACCTGGCAAAGGAGGTCTATATGGAGCAACCACCTTGAGTTTGTTGTTCAGGGGGAGTCTAGATTGATATGCAGGCTATGCCGCTCATTATATGGCATGAAGCAGTCCCCTCGAGCTTGGTTTGGCCGGGTTAGTTTCGTGGTTCAGGAGTTTGGTATGACTTGGAGTACAATAGATCACGTTTTCTATCATCATACGAGTTCAAGGCAGTGCATTTATTTGATTGTTTATGTGGATGACATTGTTATCACGGGCAATGATTAGGATGGTATTTATAGGCTGAAACAACATCTCTTCAACCACTTTCAGACTAAGGATTTGGAGAAACTTAAGTATTTTTTGGGGATTAAAATATCTCAATCTAAATCCGATGTGGTTATGAATCAGAAAAAGTATGCCTTGGAAATATTAGAAGAGATAGGTATGGTAGATTGAAAACCTGTAGACACTCTTATGGATCCGAATGTCAAGCTCGTACTAAGACAGGAGGAGCCTCTATGTGATTCAGGGAGAAATCGATGACTTGTGGCAAAACTAAACTATCTCACCATCACTCGACTAGATATTTCCTTTCCAGTGAGTATTGTTAGCCAGTTCTTGTAATCACCATGCGATAGCTCTTTGGGATCTTTATTGATTCGTATGCTCAGATTATGTTAAGGGAACACTAAATACTAGGGTGTTATATGAACAGAGTCTACAATTCGGATATTATAGTCTTGGTGGTAGGTTCATTTACGGATAGGCAACTCCATACGGGTGTGTATTTATTGGTGGAAACCTAGTATACTGGAAGGGTAAGAAACAAGTAGAATATCGAACTATGGTTTTGGCAACATGTGAGCTCATATGGCTAAGACATCTTCTTTAGGAGCTAAGATTTGGGAAGGATGAACAAATGAAGCTAATATGTGATAATCAAGCTGCTCTCCACATTGCATCCAACCCTGTCTTTCATGAGAGGACCAAGCATATAGAAGTGGATTGTCACTTTATTAGAGAGAATATTACATCAGAATGCATGACTACTAATTTTTTCAACTCGAGTTACCAATTAGCTGATGTGTTCACCAAATCTCTCAGAGGTCTTAGAATCAAGTATATCTGTAACAAGCTTGGTGCATTTGACCTATATGCTCCAGCTTGAATGGAGTGTTGAGATCATAGAATATTCTCTAGATGTTCTTTGGTTTATCTCCTACCTTTTTTGTACATTATCTTCATTCCTTTTATATTTGTTTTTCTTTTTGTTCCATTATTTTGTATATATATAGGTGTCTCTAAACTATGAAAATTATCTATTCAATAAAAGAGACTGACGTTCTTTTCTTCTCATTCACACACACATGCACACACACACACATATATATATATATAGCCCATATATCAATCTTGGGCGTAGCCAGGTGGTGCCCCTTTTTTGGTATTCATGGTCGGGGTTCAATCCTCCAAGTGGTGTTGGCCCCTTGTTAATTTGATGAATACTTTTGCACTATCTCACATCGGATGGAAGAGAGTCTCCTTAGAGCTTTAAATCAGTTCGTGGCAGCATTCAAAGCACATGTTGTTAGGTTGGATTAGTGGGCCATTTGTTTGGGGCTCATGATTGGGTCCTTGAAGCCAACAGAAATGCTAGAGAAGTGAAGAGTTTTGGATTATTCGGTTTAGCCATAACTGGCCGGTTCATCCGATTCTCTGTTTAACCGCTAGTTTGAGTAGTTCATGCACATTCGATGGATGTCCGACTTGAAGGGGTGAACTGGACCAGAAAGCTTGTCAGTCAACGGTCTGACTGACCGGTCCAGTTCACTTTTAAAACATGCTATTGACTCGATGAAAATGAAGTTAATGACAATTGAAAAAAGTTGTGTCAAACTAATAACAAAAAGAATTTTAATTGTAAGTCTACTGGAATGTTCTAGTCTTAATTATGATCCACATCATTACTTCTCTCAAATAAGAGGTATCAACCTCAAAAACGACATTTCACTTCTTTTTGTTATCTTCAAAGACTTTATTGGAAGCATGATTACCTTAAATATCTGCGTTTCTCTCTCATTCATAATTCATATCAAAGTGAGACAAGCAAGGGTCTTGCCTCTCATGGAGTTTCATAGACTCATAAACATAACTCTTAGGCTCAACCCATTCCTTCCCAACCAATTTGAATAGTTTGTGTCATATCCTAAAGTAATTGGACAATGTAGAAAAAATGGTTAGTTTTCTCTTTGCTTCTCCTTAAAGAATCATTAAGAATATTGTGCTTTCAATGCCTAACCAAAGGGTACAACAAAGTATGTAAGAAGTATATAAAGTGCAAAACAGTTGTGACTAGGAGAAAGTAAGAAATAACACATCGCTCCCATAAAAAAATGTCCAAACCATCAACAAATTTTGAATTACAGAGAGATAACAGCTTCATGTAGAAACTTCCTATCCCAAAGCAAAGCCAAAGAGAGCACAAGATTCTGAGACCTTGATCCATTTCTTTGACATTGATAAATGCTCTAAGATTTTTCTCATGCCAAATGATCCAAAAGAATCATAAAGGAAAGCCTTGTATACCTTCTTGTGCTTCTTCCCCACATGGGTCCCTTGCTAACTTGATAAGGTCTATTAGAAGGCAACATTCACTTGACATCAAACAACAAGAATGAAAAATTTTACTTGGAAAACTTGGATTGTGTTTCTCTCTTTATTGTGGAATTTGTGGAGAGAGGAATGCTAGGATTTTCAAGGGCACTAGAAAGACATTGGAGATGATTTTTATTTGCTTCACTTCTATGTTTCTTTTTATGCTTATTGTACAAACATTTTAAAACTCTATCCTTCGAGTTAATTTAGCTTAGTTGGCTTTCTTTTTGTACACCTTAGGGTTGAGTTCGTTAGGTTAGGGGTGTTATATTTGTATAGGTCTGTTGCCTATAAAAGAAAATATTTGTATAGGTCTGTTGTATCTTTTGTATATCCTTCCTTGTTTAGTGAAGGTTTTTATAAGGTTATTGTGATTTGGTTTGTACATCATGGAAAGGATTTCTCATTCTCCTCATGCTTTTATTCTCTTTAATACATATGTTTGTTTCTTATTAAAAAAAAGAGTAAGTGCCTCAAAATTGTTGTTTTAGCACAATGAAGGGCATGGATAGCTGATTCTTCCTTAACTGCACAAGTCTTTTTTTAATAATAATTTTATCAGAACAAAGATTACATATATTCACTAAAATTCTTCAGATTCTTTTTAATTGACCCAATGTCAAACTTCTTCATCAAATCGCTTCCTAAGCAAAGAAGCCTGCTTTTGTTGGCACAATTCACCAGAAGTCACTTTTCTTTTCGGCTCTAAGAAAAAAATCGTTGAATTTTTTGTTTGCCATGCTCATGTTGCATGCAGGGATGTCCTCATATTTTGAAATACTTATGTTGGCATGCATGAATGGAAGCTTAGTAAGTTAATGCTTTTTGTATACTTTAGGGCTTCATTTTGGCATTTACTTCTCGCATTTATACAATCTTTCACACATACCAATCACAAAAAAAAAAAAAAAAAGGAAGAAAATTCATGGACTCATTAAGGGTCTTTGTGTGTGCCTGTTCCTGTGAGCTTGCATATATTGTGAAATACACATGCTGCTGGCATGCATGAAAGGAAGTGGGAAAAGTTCTGATATATAAAAGTATTAAAAGGTTGAATCCATTGTCCCATTTTTAAGGGTTTGGGCTGCATGTGTTTATTCAGGGTTGAAGATCTAAACTAATTTGATACCTTATGTCTGCCATTCCTACTTCTTTCCTTTTATATACATATGAATAGATGGACGAAAGGTGGAAAAATCTATGATGCAAACAAATTTGTGGTGCAGTTGGGGTTCTGTATCAGGATGCATTTACAAAAAAATTCCTATTGTTTACAGCATCTCATTTTCTTGAAGGATGCCCACATGATCTTCTATTATTATTATTATTATTATTAATTTTCTCTTTTGACATGTAAGAAAGTGTGTATTAATGAAAGAAGACACCTAAAATAAACAGTGTCTCTCAGTATACAGGAAGTATACAAAGACCAAAAAAACACCATGAAAAACTAGACCACCAGTCGCATGATCTTTTAATAAGGACTGGGATTTCTCAACATTGTTCAGGCTGTAGTTGAATCATGAATGTGACCATGATTAAAGTTAAATGGCTTTATCTTTCATGCCATCACTTGATTGTTACCATATGTAAACTAACCAATGTATTATAAGTATAGAGTCCCATTATTGTGGAGTACATGTTTCGCACAGTTGGTGTTGGAAGGATGGCCTCCTTTTATAAAAAATATCAATTGTAAATGACTTATGATCCAGTATGAGGAAGTTGTTTCTTTCTTCTTCGCTGTTGTTCATACTAGTCCAGGAGATATAGGCCCTCTTTCTTGTTGACTACTTGCTACTGTTGGTAGTGTCGTTTCTGCTCAAAGATCGCTGCTTCTTCATTAGGATTAGAAAATACAATATGGAGATGCATAGAGCTAGTTCTCTCAATGCTGAAATTTCCTTTGTTAATTGTAGTTATTGGAAAGGATGTTTGCCTTGAAAAATAAATGTGTGGATTGTGTTCAGGGTTTGAACTTTTATAATTCTAAAACTGAGTTGTAGTTTTATGCGTGCTTGTGGTTATTTTTTGGGAGAACTTTTGCTTTTCATTTGTTTTGTTACTGAAAATGTTTCTGAATGTTATTTCATTTATTTATTTTACATTTCTTTTTTATCATGATAGAAAGTTTCGCAAAATAATCTGATAAAAAAAAGTTTCTCAAAATAAGATGCGACTCTTTAAGCATAATTGGTTAAGACAAGTTTTTAAAAAATTATAAAGAAATTTTTTTTTAAAAAATTATGCTTATCTGTACTATTATTCAGATGTACTCACAGTTTTAGCCTTTTTTCTCCTCTCTCTTGACAGTTAAATGCTGACAAAAGCCCCTTTCAGCGGACATTTGTTAATCAGGTATCTACTGACTGCTTTCACATTCTAAAGTTATCTATTTATTTAACAGGTTATAATGGGTAGTCTCACCAACTTTGTTGAAAGACCAGATGTTCATTTTTTTTCTTGCCAGTGTTTGGAATACACATCCTGGAAAAACTTTCAATTTTGTTGTAGACAGTATTTTCTTCGTAGTCATGAATGCAAATGGATGAGGTTTTCACTGTAATACTTTGATTCTGTGTAGAGAAGAGATTGGCTTATGGAAATTACACATATAATATCAAGAGATTTGTGTTTACTGCCTCTTAACGAGACGGGGTACTTTGCCAGTCTAACACACCTGCATTTTATTTAATTGGATAAAACTGCACCCAGCCAATATTATTCAAAACCTTATCTAACCATACGAACCATAGTGGCGAAATAGAAAACATGTATCCTCACATTGAACTTTTGTCTTCGGTTACTTCAACTGGCAGTTCTGTCAGTTTCTTTCATTTTTTTAATTATAAACATATGAGATTAATTACAAACCTCTTCCGTCACACTGATTATCAGTTGACAACTTCACATGATATTCTGATTCTTTATTTCCCTCTTCCGAGTATGAGGTGATAACAACCGTGTTTTGTGATCTTGATAGCAAATGGAATCCCTCCCACCTTGTCATTCTCTTTATGCAGAATGAGTACTGAACTTTGTATGCTTTGTGCTTAATTTTATGAGTTTTATATTTAATCAAACCCCTTATTAGATTGACTAATCTCTAAATTGGAAGAATGGGTGAAAAGTCAAATATTTTGGCAACCCCTTAGCAGTTATGGATGTTCTATTTGTGTTGGCCTTTTCATACTTCGGAAGATGTTATGACATGTACTACTTGTTACAGCAGCTTTAATATTTCAGAGATATTTCCCAGGTAAAACGATGTGGAGAGATGGAAAGGAAGCTGCGATTTTTCAAAGATCAAGTCAGTAAAGCTGGTTTAATCTCTTCTGCTCTTCCTGATCTGCGAACAGAAATTGAGTTGGAGGAACTGGAGGTTCATTTTTATATTATAGTTCTTTGTTATTCATTTATTATTCTTATTATTATTTGGGGGCTTCAATTTTGTGGTTCCAGCCAAACAAAAAAGAGGAAAAAGAATCTGCGATTCTTTTGGGAAAAAGGGAAAGAGATATTACTTGATGGAGGACGACATTGCTCAGAATCCAATGATGTGTTTTATTTGTTGTATTTTTCTCTTATTTTAGATACAACTTTCTGAGCATGAACATGAGCTACTGGAAATGAACTCTAATAGTGAGAAGTTGCGGCAAACATATAATGAGCTTCTGGAGTTCAAGATGGTATTGCAAAAGGTATTTGTTCTTTTTCCTATTTTCCTTCTTCCTCCGACATAAAGGGAAAAAAGGTGGAAGATCCTATGATTATTAACTCCCATGTTTTCTTCTCATTTTTATTGTTCAGAATAGCTAGGTAAGACTCACCTTTTGACTGCTATCTAAAGGAGGAAACCATCTGCCCAATCAAAGATCCAATTCAACCAATGAGACAATCTCCTAGGACTTTTATATTCCATAACTAACATAACCTGCTGGCTTGGAGTTAACTCTGACCAAGTCACCCCAGTGATCTCCATTGAGGCATCTTTAATCATTCTTCCTAATGAATTAATACATTTATGAACTTGATCCTCCCACACTAGGACTTTGGTATCATGTGTTCGAAAGCCTGCTAGGTAGTTTTGGGAAAGTTAAATTTAACAATCCCCTCATTTTTGATAGGCCATAAAAGAGAATACATTGCTGGTGCCTTAAAAAGGAGTACAGCAAAGTACATATGATGTAATACAATATGCACCAACAGGTCAAACAAGGAAAGAGAAAGCAAAAAACAACCTCCTTCTCATTTGAAGCACAACCAATCTACAAAGTCTATCATAGACATTGAGTGATGGTTGATGTTCAACTTAACCCGTGCCAAATAACTGGGCCATAAAAGAATATTTAATAGTTTGATCTGACTGTCTGTCCTCTGCAACCTCTTTTTCTCCTTCCAAAGAGTCCAAAACAAACTCAAGGGGCACCCCTACAAGCCTTTTTCCGCTTCTTCCCCACTAAAGAACTTTGTCTACTTAGAAGGTTTCCTTCTAACTGTGGAGTGCATCACTCATGTCAAACCAAACAGAGATAGTACTAGTTGCCGACATACTTTCCCCAAATTGACAATCCTTGTGATTCCCTTTGGTCTTTTCATTTTCATTTCTAATGCTGAAAAGATTTGAAATATTGAACTAATATCTAAAAATAATTAGGGCAAAAAGAATGACAAAATTGTGGTCTACTGTCTTTTATGTTCTAAAAGTCTTCTTGTGATAGAGCTTGTACAGTTCTACCTGTTAAGATAGCAGTGTGCTGGTTGTTTTCTTAAATATAAAATCTCTAGTTTAGGACATTCAATCACAGCTCTTATATATTTAATGCCTATTAATTCGTTTTTGTTCACTAAATTTATATTACCTTTCTGCTTACTTTACTTATATGTTAAGTATTTCATAACTCTCTTCTTTCATATGTATTTTAAAATCCTGTTTATATGTGATTGATGTTATGCAAATGTTAAATGAGCATACTATGATCATAATCCCAAAGATTATTAAATCTGGACAAGGTGGGTCAATTTTATTTAATAAGTAGATGATGTTTGAGCAAACCATTTATAGCATATCTGTTTCTCTGTAGAAATAAAGATATAGTTCCTTTTTCTATTAGTTCTTTAATTTGGTTCAATTTGTCTTCACTTTTCTTCCTGTTCAGTAGGAAGATAGCATTTCTCTGTATTTTACAAAATCATCAAATTCATCTTCTTTGTTAGCATGGAGTGATATGTATTGTTTCTGTTGGCAAAAGAAAACAGGTTGTCACTTTTATATGGAGGTAGTCATTCGACTGCAAATTTTCTACCTTGTAGCATGTCTATTGCAACAAATTCTTACATCAAAAAGAATGATCAGCAGGGGATAGAGTACTTCCTTTTGGTTTGACACTGAGGACATATATAGAACTTTTACCGGATCTTGTTCTCTTCACTTCTTCTATGTGAAATAAGTGCTCATACTTTTTATCTCTCTACCAAACAATGAATGATTTTCTTGACTATGATATATGATATTTTTGTTATTCATTTTAAAATAAATAAATATTCATTCTTTGTTCTTTTGCTTCACTTTTCTTTGTTGGTTATATATCCACATTTTGATTGATGAGCCTAAATATGATCTTGATTGGCTTCTGGTGAATGAATATGTAGAGAATCCTTTTCATCGGTTTAGATATATCCTGTTTCAGAACTTAAATAGCAATTCTGTGCCTTCCCAAGAGAGATCTTTTCTTGCTGAACTCAATTTTTGGATGCTTTTTCTTTACTTTTTCTTTCTTTTCTGTTTCTCATGTATATATAAACACTTTTTGGGGCCAATTCCAGGCAAGTGGCTTCCTTGTTTCAAGCAAAAGTCATGCAGTTGTAGAGGAGAGAGAATTAGATGAAACTGCATACTCAAAGAATCGCTATGCAGACACAACATCTTTACTTGAACAGGTCCTGATTCATTATGCCTGGTTATTATTATTATTACTTTTTATGAGTACTATGCCTTGTTATTCTTGAATTTTGTTTTTTATGTGTGGGAGCCTAGTATAGTTTAATAATAGACTATTCATTTGACAGGAGATGGGACCTGGACCATCAGACCAATCTGGTTTGAGATTTATTAGTGGGATCATTTCTAAGTCCAAAGCTCTTAAATTTGAGAGGATGTTATTTCGTGCTACTAGGGGCAATATGCTTTTCAATCAGGCAACGGCTGAAAAACATGTGATGGATCCTGTATCAACTGAAACGGTATTCTTATGTCTTAGTACCACATTTTTTTTAAGAGACAAGGACTTTTATGCCTATTTTTGGGAATTTATTACCCCTTGGAGACTTTTGGGTCCTTTTGTTGTAAGTTTCTACTGATGTACATTCTCTAGGCCTGAAGGACATCTAATCATCCTTGTTATTGATTCTTTTATGGTAATGTCTTCAGTATATAATGTTTAGTCATTTCTGAAAAATATTTTTTTCTTCTCATTTTTAATTTTTTATATGTTTTGATTCTGACAATTTTCTGACTGGAAAATTCATCATATGGAAAACCTTTAAAGAGAAACCACCGTTATCTGCTTGATCCAATTTTTTTTTTATCTTGGTATATACTCTGGTTCATTTCTTTGCTTTTTAGACACCTGTATTGATTTGAATTAAATGGTACTGATTCCACTGGTTTTATCATTGCAGATTGAAAAAACAGTTTTTGTGGTGTTCTTCTCAGGGCAGGCAGAGCGAAGATCTTGAATTTGTAGCAGCATTTGTTGCAAATTGCTATCCTGTGCCCTGAAGATGTGACCAAACAAAGGCAAATGACTGAAAGTAAGTATCCATCTAGGAGGTTGACCATTTATTTTGATAGGTTAAAAAAAACTTTAAAGCTCAAGAGGTGTCTTCCCCACTTCCTCAAATGAAGTTTCTTGTTTGATATTTTCCTGGTAGACTCTTATAGATATTCCTTTTTTCTATTTTTTACCTTTTGGGCTATCAGTACCATCAGTTCCTAACTCCATCTCATTGAGCAGGTTTTTACATTCCAGGTCTAGTATAAAGGTAATTTGCCTTGATACTATAGATTAACCCTAGAGGGGATGAATGGTTCAATTCTCACAGATTTGATTTCACAAGAATTTAAATGGATTATGTTGATTGCTTAAATTATGTCCCAATCCAATTCACGGCCAAAAAGATTTAAGTCTGAAATAACAAACATGGGATATACATGAAATTTGATTTGGAAAGACTAATGATTTGATAGCCATGGAACAATCCACTAAAGATTCAGAACTATATCACAGTATTTTATTAAGTGCCCCTTACACTCTGTCAATTCATATCCTTTCAGTGTCCTTATACTTTTAGCACTCTATGCGCTAGTCTCATTGATGACATTGCAAATCATCTATTCCCTCTTCACTGATCCAACTCATCATATGAGTTTTCAAGACCCTAAAACCTGAATTCTCTCAAATTTCACAATCAATCCTAGTGCAGTGTGTGCAATCTTTTCTACAGGATCATGTTCCTCAGCATTCAAAGAAGCTTTTCTCATGTGCAGTGTAATCAAAGTCAGAAAAATATTATGTTTTGAGAAATGATTCTACACTCTTAAAACGCATACCTAAATGCATCAAATTTGGAATCTTGTTTCTAAATTTACCTTTCAAAATATTTTCAATTTTAAATAGAGAAGTTACAAGCTATAAGATTCATTGATCAAAGTTTTTGGATTTAATTCAAAATATTTTCTATTTCAAAAAGCCTTTCAAATAAATTAGGAAACTTCAAGATTAAAAAACTTTCAGAAAAGGTGTTTTATCGAAATAGTAAAATTTTAAAGTCTCCTGTAATGGTTTGGACTTCTAACAATTCCTTGGTAAACATTTTAACATTTCTTAGGAAATTACTTGTTAGATAATGGAATGAAGAAAAGGACATGGGTTGAGGATGTTAGAGGGATAAGAAAGGGTCCTCTTCCCATTTTGAGAGGGAAATCCTAAAGCTAGAGTTTTCAGTTAACTATAATAGCTCTCTGTTCACTGCTAGGGGAAAGGGTAGATATTGGGATTTGAGGGGTTTGAGGGGAGGGGTTGCATCTGGGATTAGGAGGTCTTTGTGATCAGGAGGGTTTCTCTTTGTGAGTGGTTTTTTTAATAAATAATTTTAATTTTATTTATTTATTATTATTATTTTTATTCTTTAGCCTTTCAGGTTAGGGTTGTTTTTGCTTTTCTTTTTGTTGGTTAGGGTTGCTTATTGTTATGGCAGTGGGTTTTTTTCCTTCTTGGGCTTGCTTTTAGGTCTAATTCATTTAGTCAGTGTACCTTTTTCCTAGTGCCTTAATACATCATGTTCTGTCCTTTTACCTCTTTGTGTGTGTGTGTGTCTATATATATATATGAAATATATTGTCTTAGTTTCAAAATTACTTGTAAGATTTTGTTAATTTTTCTTAAATGCATAAACATTTGATCTTCAAAACAAATATTGTTAAAAAATTGTGAATTCTAAAAAAAAAAAAATGTCTTTTTTTCCAATCTCAAACAATTTGAAGAACTTCAAATATATATATATATTCTTATTTTCAAAATTACTTGTAAGATTTTTGTTAAAAAAACTTTCTTAAAATTGTATAAAAACATTTCTTCTTCAAAGCAAGTATTATAAAAATTTGTGAATTCTAAAAAAATGTCTTTTTTTTTTCAATCTCAAACAATTTGAAGAACTTCCTATTTGCAACCTCACATCCATTACATTCAAATAGATAATACTAGGCCAATTTGTTAACACTTTAACGTCTATTCTCTTTAGCAGCCAGTCTTTGGGTTGATTTGTGGCTTTTAAAACCTCACCTTTACAATTTTTAAGTAGAATTCCAATAAGGGGTTTTGGGTGAGTTTCCTGATAACCTAATTTAAGTACCCTATAATCATTCTTGGCTGAATGTCCCACTTTTTTGTTACAGGTTCTAGCACGCCTCTCTGAATTGGAAACCACTTTGGATGCTGGTATCCGTCACCGAAACAAAGCACTTTCTTCAATTGGGTTCCACCTAATGAAATGGATGAACATGGTAAAATGTAGCTATTGTATGTTTCTAGTCCTTTTTCAGTTGCATTAGCTTGAGCTATCAACTTCTTGTTGAGTGTTCAAACTAACACATGATTGTGTGTGAAAGTGTACTATGCATGTTTAACATGATAGGAGTTTTACCTTCTCAGGTAAGAAGGGAGAAAGCAGTATATGATACACTAAACATGCAAAATTTTGATGTTACAAAAAAGTGTCTTGTTGGAGAGGGCTGGTGCCCAATATTTGCAAAATCTCAGGTAATTTAATTTGCTTTTCCACTGTACTCATGTTGTGATAAATAATCTTCCATTATTGAACTTTCAAGTAACCTCTATCTGCACCATCTATTATTCTCTTGATTTTCTTCTCTGCATCTTCATATCTGAACAGGTTTTAAAAGTGAAATTGTTCTGTGATTAAACAGATTCAGGAGGCACTGCAACGTGCAACATTTGATAGCAATTCACAATTGGGAATAATATTTCATGTAATGGAAGCTGTGGAATCACCTCCAACATATTTTAGAACCAATCGCTTCACAAATGCATTTCAGGAAATTGTTGATGCATATGGGTGAGTTTTAGCAGCTATTATTGTTGTTAATGAGTTTCCTTTTTCTTTTCATTATTGAGAAGGTAAATGATTTCAAATCAGATTACCTCTTTCCTCATAATACATTTTGAGATTATGTTGAAGCTATCAAAAGAGAAAATAAGTATCATGATGTCTTATTCCACATGATGCCTGGATGAGGTTCTCCACTTCCCATTTAACATCATTAGTCTTCATAATAAAAAGGGTGGTCTTGTTATGAGCAATCATGTGCATAGCCTGTTTCTACTCCAGTAAGGATTACACAAGTATCTCTAGTTTATCAGTGGCAATAATGCCAAAATTAATCATTTGTGACTTTTGGTCTTGGTCCAACGTGTATAGTGGGGACAGAGACAGGTCTTTGCTGGGTTTTTTTAACTTGGATGGGGTATAGTTGATTTTTTTGGGATGGTGGGTTTTCTTGAGCTGTTGGCTCCCTTTTTGGCTGTCCCTTCTTAGTATACCCCCAGTATACTTTTGGACAGATTTTTGTATTCTTTATGTGATTAATACATGCTGCTTTTTACCCATAAAAAAAAATGCCAAAATTAATGCATCTATTTAACATACTACCTTCCCTGTCGATGCAAATTGTGTGCACTAGTGAGGATTTAAAGCTTTAGGATAAGTTGTATTTTTGGTGAACAATGTTGACTTCATTTTATACATGTCAAAACAATTAACATACTAATGCATTACTTTATTTGACAGTGTTGCCAGATATCAAGAAGCAAATCCTGCAGTTTACACTGTTATTACATTTCCATTTCTTTTTGCCGTGATGTTTGGTGATTGGGGTCATGGAATATGCTTGTTGTTGGGAGCATTAGTTCTTATAGCTCGTGAAAGCAAGCTTAGTTCCCAGGTATGTTCTGTCATAATATTCTAGCATTGAATGGTAAAAAGAAGTGCTCTATTCAAAGCACTATGTTTTGTAATTATAATTTTTTGTTCTTATTCAAGTGGTGGGTTTCTCCAGTTATTTAGTTATTTATTCTCCATTTCACAGTTATTTACCGTATAAAGTGCGTAGAAAAATAGTCTGGTGTATTTTATCAAATTAGGATTATTTTGTTGGCCTTAGTGGCTCATTGTGCTTTAAGGTGAACTGTTTCAGTATTCCTTGAATATTACAGAAAATTTTGTTTCTTATCTCAGTGTTTTCCCTCCAAAATTGGGATTTTTTATTTATTTGTGATGTCTTGTATCTAAATCGTCCCTGTATAAGTGTCATGTATCTAAATTGTCCTATACCAATAGGATTGGAGCTTAAATCTGATTTCAATATCGATAAAAACATTAGGAGGGTTTACCATTGTTTCCCAAATCATTTTGTTTTAAACATATTGAAAATTAGTCAGTGCTTGAATGATTTGCAAGAGTTGGGAATTTGAAAATATAAAAAATAATTTAGGGAAGATCAGTGAAATTTTTGGGCCAAAAAGTACAAGTTGAAAGTTAGAAAGTATTAGAGTTGCGTAATTACTCAGTATTTAGTTTAGGACTGAATGTTGTAAATTATTGAAAATATTTTGGATATTATTGACAAACATAAATAATTATATTCCAAATATTATTATTGCATCAGAATAATTTTGAATTATTAATGATGAAAAATAACGATAAATTTTGGAATATGAAAATGTTGTTGCTGTGTTCTTGGACATCCTTCTAAAAAAGGTCAAATTAGACTTAAGCCTCTTGGTGGAATCAAGAATAGCTTCAGTAAATTGGTGAGACAATATTTAAATGGGTGAAGACTTGATTGTAGAGACACTATTATGACTTTATTATTATTATTAGCAGCACCAGTAGAAAAATGTGTGAGCCACATACAGGTCATAGACAAGGGCACCAGAGTCAATAGCTAAATGGAAGCAGAAAAGCCAAAGGCAAAACAAGCACACACACTACTTCATTCAAGAAGTAATCACTGGAAAGAGAGGCTTTTTTGTGCTTGATCCATTTGTTCACATCATAAAAACATCTATTATTCTTTCTTTCCAGAGTAAAAATACACGAGGAGGCTGCTCTCTGTGCTCTTTCTTCTCTTCCTGCAAGCATAAAGGAAGTCTAATTATATGTGATAGAGCATGACAGCAGCCATCACTGAAAATCGCTCAACACTATTTATTTACTGCTCCAGATTGAAATTAACTTCCTTTTTTCCAATTTAATTTTTAGCATAAGATTTGCCTTAAACCACATCAGACTCCAACTTAGGTGTATAATTGTTCTTATTAACAAGGACATTATGATTATATGTAGTAGAATATTAAAGATATGTTCAAAATAATTCATGGTTATATGATTTCCAACTCAACTGATTATGATCCAACTACACAGATTAGGCTACATATGAATCATTTTCCCGAATTCGAAAATCATGTTTATAGTGTGTGATTGACTTTCATTGTATTACCTTGCAAAGTCTCCCTTTCTCTATGTTTGGCACTGTATTTGTGAAAGATGTGACATGAAACATGAAGAAGTTGAGTTGTTTTTTTATGATTTCTAATGTCTACTATCTGGTAAATGAAATATATCTTCTTTTTGTTTGATTTTCGTATCCTTCTATTTGCCAAACTTAGAAGCTTATCGTACTATTTGAGTGGGCGCTCGTGCTAGCACGATGTCCCTATTTTCTATTTACTGTGGATTGATTTACAATGAATTCTTCTCTGTACCTATCACATATTTGGTGGATCTGCTTACAAATGCGAGATGCCTGCAAAATTATATGATATTTAAATTGTCTTTTTCTCCTTAACAAAAGCATGGTAATATTGTGTTGTGTAGACATGCCTGATTACTGATTTTGCATCTAATGATTTTTATTTTGTTATTCCAGTTAAACATTATAATTGCTATAGTGAGATATAGTATTTCAAATCATTTACTAATTCATGCAACATCATTTATTTTTTAATCTTCCTGATCTGTGCATCCAATTTCTGCATAGATCTGTATGGTGTCAATTGAATTGGTGTTAACTTGTCAATGATGTTGTGACGCGGTGTGTGTTTGACAAAAAAATTTCTTCTTCTTTCTTCCTTTGTTTTTTTTCATTTCCTCTGTCCTTTTATAGTAGATGTCCCTAGGCCATGAGCAGCTTTTATCTTGTAACACTTTTTGAATGCAGGACTGCAGTAATGGTTTCTTTGTTGAATATCATTAAGCGATGTTTTCATATTAAAACTAAGTTCCCTACAGAAAGCAGAACTAGAAGAGTTAGTCGTTTAATATGATATCAGAGCTTGGTTTGGCAAGAGGTCATGGGTTTGATCCACCTCTCTACAATTTGAATATTTGATCTCCATTTGTGTATTTGAAAGTCCATAGTGGACTTTGTGGTTTGTTTGACTCTCCACGTGCTTAGTCACGGGCCGCATACCACATGAGGAGGGTGTTACGGCAGCGAAATATCACATGTTAAGCCGAATCATACAAGCTTGATTTTAGGAGGGTGGATTGTTTAACAAGATATACCAGTGTGACCAAATTAAGCTTTTATTTTCTCTGTTTGGAAACTCTTTACTAGCTTTGTTGTTAGAGTTTCTTTTTTCTTGCAAAATGTTGCAACATTACCTTAACCACGAGTTAGAGTCTTTTGATATGAGTATGGATTCATTCAAACTTGTTTGTAAATGGTGTTTTAAAGCTTCTTCCAGAGCAATAACAATATACATGCTAAGAACATGAGTATACTTGATATAGAATTTTATTCTTTGTGGTTGATAATTGAATGAAGTGAGTGAATAACTTACACCTTCCTTTTTGATATGGAGCAGTAATTGCTAATTGGATAAGATAAGTGAGAGGAATAACATTGCTACCTTTTCTTTATCATTTTTTAGCTGCATTAGGGCTTGCTAATGTTGGGTTAAGAACATTGTACCATGAGGATATGAATCTTTATTCCTTTTTTGTGGTTTGATAAATTAGATAAGACAGTGGTGGAATTACTCATCTGTTTTCATTTTAAACTTTTATGATAATAATTACCTTGAGAGATGGAATATTATCAGTGCATCATAAGTCTTATTTTCCTTTCTTTTCCTTTGTTATTTCTGCTTCTTCAGCTTTCTTCCTTCACTCTCTCACCCCAACCCTAGCTTACATTTTATTATTTTTTTTGGGTTTTGAAAAGATTTTTATGACAAGTAAATTAATGAGAAGATATATTTATAAAATGAAAAAGAGAGCTAAAAGGCAGCCCAAAGCATAGAAGAAGTATCCTATATGCCCCTTAATGCTTATTAAAAAAAGAGCAATGTAACAAAAAACTCAACTGCCCCAAAATAGACTTAAACAATGCAGAAAGTTGAATGCATGCAAAGGGCAATATCTATTGTGAAAATCTAGACAAGATAAGTGAATAAACAAAATGGTTTTTATCCTTTGAACTGAAGAGGCGCCTAATTGGTAAAGCAATCCTATTCCTCCTCGATGCCAAAAAAGTGAAAAATAGGGTGGTTGCCATCTATACCTTCTTGTAGGTTTCCTCAAAAGAATCCATACCATCGAAAGTACTGTAAAAGAGTAAAAAGGAATTTCCCGACTCCTAGCCACAGACAATGAATGAGAATATGCTCTATCATTTCTTTTCCACCACAACAAAGGAAAAGTCTATTAGAAAAGTCTTCTCTATTCTTAAAGATTGTCCAAGTCATTATTTTATCACCAAACTTCTATCAGCGCCTTTTCATAGGGACTAAAACTCATGGATTTGCTCTTGGAAATGCGAGTTGTACCCTCAACCTTTGTAAGAGAGTTTGGCAAAGGAAACATCTCATCTTTAGACTTCTCCATAATATCCTATCCTTCACATTTGGGTAGACTCTTTTTTCTCTTATATTATAATAATGAATCTATTCACCAATTCCCACTACCAATCATTAGAAGGCCTTGAAGTAGATTATCTCTCCACACATAGATCCCACCTCCACCACACACGTTTCTTTTAGAGCTGGCCTTGTGGCAGAAGAGAGGGAAAGTCACTCTCTCAAAAGGTGTTTCTCACACTGTTTGTCCTCCAGCGTGCTCTTCTCAGATTCCACAGCAATAATTATGAGAAGTCCACTCACCTTCCCGAAATCCCCTTCCCAACTTTCATCTTCATCCCCACTTCAAGCTTATTAAAGTTCTGAAGGGAATATCTTTCAACTACAAACTGGCAACTCCATTTTCAAAGGAGAGCCCTATTAAGAGTGGAGAGACATCTAACACCGAAACCTCCCTTGTTTCTATCTGAACAAACCGTCTTCCACTTTACAAGGTGGGGCTCCCTTTTCAAAGCCCCCCACCCTAGAGGAAGTCCTTTTGAATTTTCTTTGATTTTAATCTAACCAATCTTGGAATTTGGAGCAAAGACGTGAAGTAGATGGTAGGCTAGACAAGGTGTTCCAAGTGAGAGTGATTCTCGCACTTGGCTATCACCTTATGGAACCTTTCCTCAACTCCCATTGCCTCTAATTTATGTGGCCCAGGCAAAGGGATCCCCAATATGATTTTAGACCATAAAATTAAAGTTCTGATCGAAAAACAAAAATAGTTAGATAATATATTTATATGTATCATACAATCTAAAATAACGCTTAGTTTTAACATTTTAATTTAATATTATTAAAAAATAAATAAATAATCTTTTATGAAATATATATTTTA
Source organism: Tetrastigma voinierianum (assembly GCA_016808115.1). Lineage (NCBI taxonomy): Eukaryota > Viridiplantae > Streptophyta > Magnoliopsida > Vitales > Vitaceae > Tetrastigma > Tetrastigma voinierianum. The sequence continues at coordinate 18,730 of JAEQBH010008847.1, read as the reverse complement.
TTTGTTCAAAATATCAAATGCATGAGTACTGTTTTAAATTTGATTTCTTTTTATCCAAGACCAAAAGTAGCATTGTATTTTCTATCACATGGAAGATGGCCATATTTGGGTGGGTATATATATATATATATATATATATATATTCTGTCTGCAGTGGTAATCCAATGTATGAAACGTGGCCATATGCTATATTAACCATTCAAAGAGATGGGATGGGGTATGAGAGGTTCTAGGTTTGAGTCCCAATGTGGACAAAACAAAGAAAAAGAATTTTTACCTATCAAAAAATATATATTTAGGGAAGGAAATGGAATTGGTTATCATTCTGAATTGTCACAAAAAGCCTAATTAAATGAGTTTTGTCCCAAAATAATACATTTTTAAAAGAGAAATACCAATCTAATACGTTTTTAAAAAAAATGCCCAAACTAGTGTGTCTTCATCAAAACCGTAGTTGGCGACTATGGTTTTAAATTTTTTTAAGTTAAAATTGTAGTTGTTAACTAGCACAAATTTTAAGTTAAAACCTCTAGTTGTTGACTACGGTTTTAAGTTTTCTGAAGATAAAACCGTAGTCACTAATCACATTTTGGGCATTCACAATATTATTTTAAAAACGATTAGGATTGGTAGAGCTTTTTAAAATGTATTATATTTTGGGGACAAAACTCTAATTAAATGGTGTTGATATATTGTTTGGTTCTCTATAGAGGTTCTGTAGATATCTTAGTTTTTACTTCTAATTTTTATTTCTTTTCTTTAAAGGATATGAGATAAATGTTAACTTATTCCAATATAATTGTATCTTGATCCTTCTCATTGTTTTGACTGAAGTGTTATTCTAACAAATTATGGACATTGACTGCACACTATCATTGTACTTTTTCCTAAATCATCCTATCCTGACCTTTTGCCTAATTCTAGAATGAGAACTCAGGAATTGTTTCTATATTGTGTTTTTTGCTTTGTGATTGTGATATATCTAAATCAAATTTTGGTGCTTTGATCAGTAATGCAGACAAAGTTGGTTTAATCAAATATCAAGATCCATACCCGTTCGGCGTAGATCCCAGTTGGCGTGGAAGTCGTACGGAGTTGCCTTTTTTGAACTCTCTCAAAATGAAGATGTCTATTTTATTCGGTGTGACCCAGATGAATCTAGGAATTGTATTGAGTTACTTTAATGCACGTTTCTTTAGTAGCTCATTGGATATAAGGTGTGTTCTGTCCTTCCTCCACTGTTTCTGTGTACATCTGAAGGGAGGTAGAGAATAGTGAAACTTATTGTCTGCTTTGTTATCAGATATCAGTTTGTGCCACAGATGATATTTCTCAACAGCCTTTTTGGGTATCTATCACTTCTCATTATCATAAAATGGTAATTGGTTCTCAAGCTGATCTGTATCACGTGGATGATTCATATGTTCTTGAGCCCCACTGACAATCTTGGTGAGAATCAGTTGTTTTGGGGCCAGAGACCACTCCAAGTATGTTTTCCACTCTTTTGACCATTTTTGCAGGCTAGACATTCTTTATCCTTATGTTTTTAGTCTTCTTTATGGTTGATTAATGCTTGATTCTTGCAGATCCTACTTTGCTTTGGTTTTATTGCAGTTCCATGGATGCTCTTTCCAAAACCTTTTATTTTGAAGAAGCTCCATTCGGAGGTAGTGAGGGTGTCTTTTTATGTTGCATCACCTTCTCTCTTTTTTTCTTGAATTTGAGAATTTCAACATCTAAAATTGGATTTTTCTTAATTACAATTTATGTTTACCATTTCTCTATTCATGTGATGTATCCTTAAAAGGTTTTCTGGTTCAACTGAGAGTGTCTAAGGATAAACTAAATATATTTTCTTTTTATCTTTGTTTCTTGAGAAATCTCCTGTTGGATTTTTTCTCCAACCTCCAATCCTAAGAGGTTTACATGTTAGAGATTTGGGGGTCATTTTGAATTGCTGAGACTTGAAAGTTCCTTTTTTCTTCCTCCTTGTATTCATAGGAGTGGCATGTAGTTGTGATTGTTGTGCATTTTCGTGTATCTATGTATATAGATATTGACACATATACTAATTGTTTTATCAAATGAGACTTTAAAATCAGGTGTTCTGTATAAGTTACTTACAGATTTGGAGCTTTATTAGCTTCATTTTGAATTTTTTGGGTGCTTTTTGTTCATTTATGACTGTTTAGCATAGAATCTAGGCAATCCTCCCATATTTTTGGACTTACTCTGAAGATTGCTTACGTATTAAATAGTGTAAACATGGCATTTGGTTTATTCTGACCTTTCACTATTTTAAGCACAGTTTACTCCTGATAAGGATAAATGATCTTCAATCATCCACAAAACCATCAGAATCTGTCTAGTCAGGAAACTTGTTTTGAATATTGCCTTTCTAAATAATAATAATAATAATAATAAATATTTGTGATCCTTCAGTGAAGATGGACTGCAAATCTATTGTTACCATTTGTTCTCTTAACAGTAGCCATGAGCATTGGACTATTCATTGATGGTTTAGAACTGGTTGATAATTTTTTTTTTCTTATTTCATGGAAATACTTCTAGAGGTTTCAAGGTCGTACCTATGGGGTACTTGGCACCTCTGAGATGGATCTTGAAGTGGAACCTGATTCTGCACGACAACATCATGAGGAGTTTAATTTTAGTGAGATTTTTGTTCATCAAATGATACATTCCATTGAATTTGTCCTGGGTGCAGTTTCAAATACGGCATCTTACCTCCGACTTTGGGCTTTAAGGTATATAGCCTTAGTTCCCCCTAGTTATAGTCAAATGTCCATCTGTTCATATTATCCTAGTTTGGTTGACATCTCCTACCGTTGTTGCAGCTTGGCCCACTCCGAACTGTCAACTGTTTTCTATGAGAAAGTTCTCTCCTGTAATGGGGTAAGTTCAGTCCTTCTTTTTTTCCTCTGTTTTATTTTAATGTACTTCCACTGAATTTAATGAAGATTATTAATTGGCTTGTCATTTGATGTTTAGACGCCACGAAAAATTGGCTCGTCATTTTCCTTGCACTCGTGAAAAATTCTAGGATTTTCGGCATCTGGTATTATTTTTGGACTTGGATGCAGGTGTCAGATGTGGATATAAACCTAAGCATCAGATTTGTGAAGACAGATAATATAATAAAAGGAAAAGACAAATTAAAAACAAATAAAAGTAATTAGAAATAAATATATTGTTGATAAGAATTATTTTTTCATTTATCTTTTATCCCTCAAAAACATTAATTTATTTTTTTCAATGTGATAATTTATAAGTTGGAAAAGATTTAAAAAAACATCAAATCAATTACAGTCAGTTATATTTATTAAAAGTACTGATAAAAAAATTGTAGCAAAGTAGGAGTATCTCACAAGGATCTTATACTCACACCTATATCATATTGGTGCAAGAATTTTGAGCGGACTTGGAGAGCTAAATATCAAATGTTGAGAGGAATTGAAGATTTTGAATATCATAGGCCACTGGTAGTTATCCTAATGTAGGGCCACCTAGTTGTCTTCTGTCGAATAGGTGGGCTAGGTCTCCAACATTTTAGGGTTTTAAGGAGAAGAATGAGGAACAAAATGGTAACAATAGGAAAAAGTGAAATAAAATGTTAAGAAAGATAAAAACATGAGAATTCACTAAACCTTTTAGGAGTCTCACCTATAAAAATGAATCAAGTTTCACCATTAATTTTGTTTTACATTAATTGACCTTATTTATAGGCTTTAGAAAACCATAGAATATGAATAAAACAATGGAAGTAAAGCTAACCTATATAGTAATTAGTTTACAACTCTTATTCATTCCTAAAACTACTAAATCTTTTATAAACAACTTTTTTTAAAAATTACATAGCATGATAGAGTTTTTGATTAAAAAAAGACTTTTAGAATTGGAGGTTGAGAATAAAAAAATTAATTTAGAAAATAGAGAGTTTAACAGAACTACTTTAAGAAGAACTACAAAACTTCCCAAATTCTGAATAAAACTTAATATCAAGTACTAACAAATGTTGACAAAAAATTCCAAAATTTCGTAAATATCTTTGATAATGTAATTTTAGGACATTTTTAATTCTTTCATTCCTTGATCGATCTTGGAGGCTCTTTCTTTTTTCATTATTTCATGCTAAGTACAAAGATGGTAATTAATTTGTTTCTGATCAAGAAACGGAAAAGCTTAGTGGAAATCTCCTTGAATATAACTTGCATGCTCATTTGCCCATTAACTGAAGGAGCACTGACAAACTGATTTTGCTCTAAACATCTCCATTGTCATTTTCCTGTATCTAAATAATGCAGCCAAACATTTCTTAGGGAAGCATGATCATGAGCTAGCCCAACTTCATTGTCCCAAAATTTCCATGGGCCTTGTACTAGGAATAAAATGTTTCATTACATTGAATGTTAAGATTGTGTATGGTTCCCGGGAAGTACTATGGAAAGAAAAAAAGGTCAAGGAAAATGATTTTTTTATGTTTGATTGTCTAATAAAAAATATCAAAGAAAATCATATATAAATAAAATTACTTAAAAACTTACATAGATTGTAAATAAATGCTCTTGTAATTGGAATTCCCTAGTGGCATTGCGGACTTGCTTATTGATGTGAGTGAAAACTTAGTATGCCCATGTTTATGAAAAACAATGAACATAAAGCAGTGCGATTGGAAAAGATTCAAAGGCAATTTCTCCGGTGGAGCGACCATGATGTAAAATTTTTGAAGAATGGGCTAATAGCAGTAATCGATAAGCCGGAATGGCGGCATCGGGATTAAGAATTTTTCTAATATGAATAAGGCTTTGCTAAGCAAATGGAGCTGGAGGTTTGCCAATGATAGGAATTCGCTTTGGAGGAGGGTCATTGGTTGTAAATTTGGCGAATCGCCCGGAGGCTGGCATACCTGCGATCTTAGAGGTGGTTATGGAACTAGTTTGTGGAAGGAGATCAGAAAAGAGTGGCCCAGTTTTTTCCAGAACTCGGTCTTCGCCCTAGGGGATGGGAGAAGGATCAATTTCTGGAAAGATGTTTGGTGCGATGGGGAGGCTTTGTGTGCTAGGTTTCCATGCCTTTTTAATTTGGCTTTGAACAAGGATCTTTGAGTCGCCCGGCTTGTCTGGGACAGCGATGGGGTTGGAAGAAATTTGGCATAACATTCTTAAGATCTCTCAATGATTGGGAGATTGAAGAGATGGTTAGATTTCTACAAATTCTCCATGAACAAAATTTCAGGCCAACGGGTGAAGATATGCTCTTATTGAAGGATGTGAAGGCAAAAAGTTTCTCTGTTAAGGTCATGTATAAAGGTTACGATATCTCCCCCGCCTTTGATTTCCCTTATCAGTCGATTTGGAACTCAGTCGTTCCTCCAAAAATTGGCATCTTTACTTGGGAGTTTGCGTAGGGCAAGAATGCTCCTGTTTGAGGATGGCTCTCAAACGTCGTGGAACCAGACTTTTACAAACAGATGCTTCACGTGTGAGGAGGATGAAGCCGTAGGCCAGTTGCGATCCAGAAGTGCCCTAAAATGTTGTGGAACTTGCTTTTGTCAATTGGTGGGGTTAGTTGGGTGTTTCCAAGAGCGGTCAGTCACACCCTTTTAGCCTGGCAAGGTGTCGCCGTGGGAAAGAAGCGGAAAAAGATTTGGAGAGCAGCACCCCTGTGTTTGTTTTGGACTCTCTGGTGTGCTAGAAATAGGCTGGCTTTCGAGAACAAGGTCACCTCAGCCCAAAGGATTAAAATTAATTTTGTGTCCAATTTGTGGAGCTGGGCCAACCTGTTTGGCAATGACACCACAAACTCTGTTTTAGATTTTCTCACATGGTTTGGGTGTAGGTAGTTTTTTTGGTTTTTCTTTCTTGTTTTCTGTGGGTTGGCTTCCTTTGTCGACTTCACCATGTACTCTTTGGAAGTTTCCTTTTTATAACACTTGCTTTTTACTGATCAAAAAAAAAAAAAAAAATGAACAGAATGAAAAGCAGAAAAATCCTGCCTATTTTCAATTTAACCATTCAGAGGCGTAAATTTAGAGAGTGCAAACAGGGGGAAAAGGCACATTCACTCTCTGGTCATGTACTTGATTGAAAGTATATTTGTTTAACAAGATGACTTATTGATGGTTATTACAGGTATAATAACATTGTCATCCGTATGGTGGGGCTAGCAGTTTTGCCTTTGCTACTGCTTTCCATACTGCTCATGATGGAGACACTTAGTGCTTTCCTCCATGCCTTGCGTCTCCATTGGGTGGAATTCCAAAATAAGTTTTACCATGGTGATGGCTACAAATTCAGACCTTTCTCCTTTGCTTCATTAACAGATGACGATGACTAGTTCGGAAAGAGGTCAGAAACTTACTTCAACATTAGAAGAAGCCTAAAATGGACTTCCATGGAACCTCGTTTTGGATAGCAGAGGGCATTGGTGCTTCTTCTTCTTCTTCTTCTTCACCTGACACTTTGCAGCTCGATTTAACTAACGAATGTAATATCTTGGCCTCTCAGATTCATTGGATTGGATTGGTTGGTATATAAATGGATTTTACTTACAACTCCATGGTAAGTGGTCCATTAAGATATCCTGTATTTTCTCTTTTCCTTTTTTCATTTCCACAGGGTTGAGAATTTTACTTATTGTAAAGAGGACGTGGGGGAGAAAAATCTAAATAGGGGACATGGAAAAATCTTGATACCATAGCTTTTCCTCATTCAGCTGTTCAGACGGCGGAGTTATAGGGTTGATTCCAGATATACACAAAATAAACCAGTATGGATTTTGCAGAGCAGAACCTTTTCTTTTTGTAATAATTGATCACATTAGTACACAGTTCCATTCTTGTAAGAGTTTCATTATTCAGAGAATTCCAATTTGAATGACTGACTCCCTTTTCCACCACCCTCGAGCATTCTTGCATTCTTGGCTTTTCATTTATCCACATATTTCCAGTATTATTACTATGGATTATGAATGAGTTTATAGATTGCTTACGCTTTTCAGTCAACAGTGGTATTGGCATGCCTCGGAAATACTTTAAATTATCCTTTAAATTCCTTGAAAAATTTAAGATGTTTAAAGATTTGATTTTAAAAAAAAAAGTAACTGTTAGAGCCTCAAAACTGAAGAGTTTTGTACGGAAATAGGGTGTTTGAAAATAAAAAAGATAAAATCAGTTCACAGGACAAAGTATTGACCAAAGTAGTGTGTAATTTACCGGCAAGCAGGGAGGCAGCCGGCGTTTGATTCCTGCGAGGCGCGAGGATGGCGGCGTTGAATTAAATCAGTGCGAGTCAACCGCAACGACAGCATTTGGCTGAATAAGAATTTGATCATGCTAGGGCTTTTTTAACCTCAGCTCGGCCCTTCTTCTTCTCCCTCTGCTCCGTCGGTACATCTTGCTCAGGAGCTCCGATCTGCTCCCTCTCAGGTGGTCGCCTCACTCCTCCTTCTCGTCATACAATTTAATCCAGAACTCAGAGCAACGCTTTTAGGCTTTTAAAGAAAGCGTTTTATTTAATTTTTTCATGTGTTTCTATGCAATCTTGTATGAAGAATATGCGCAATGTTAGGAGGCGATTTGTTTTGTTTAGGTTTAGTGGAATTTATAGTTAAATGTTCGATTTTGTGATCTTTGTTGGTGGTTAGGATAAATTTTTCTAAAGGAAACAATCATATTTGGAAAAAAAAAGGCGAATAGATGACCTTTATCTTGAATGTTTAAGCAAAGAATTGTAGTGGAGAAACTTATGCTTGATGAAAGAAAATTTCGAATCGGTCAACATTGACAAAAGAAACACGTTTATATTTTGGTTTATATTCCTAACTGTGGGAATCAATGAATTTAAGACTTGCCAACCATTTATGAGTAAAGCCTGAGACATGCTTCTTAGCATGGTCCTAAAAGGCAACAAAAAGGGATACTAAGAGTTAGAGACCTCTTTTTTTATTCTATTGATTACCCAAAAATGGCACCATGTTAGCTATAGGCATGTGAAGAGATTCTTGAAAAAATGTGATTTACTTGCCGGGTAGTTTCCACTTAATTCATTATGCACTTCATTCTGATGAAGTTGGTACGCTAAGTCTTTTTGTAGATGGAGCCCTTACAATGATATAGTATAGCTTCCATTCTTTACTTCAAAGAGAGAACAACTGGATTAAACATGTCCTTTGAGCTCTTTGTAAATAAAGACATGAAATAATGAGAACTAACAAACAACGACATGTCCTGTATTGAATTATTTTCATGTGTTTGTTTGCAATAGTGGTTGAAATTAATGATGTTAGGAGATGATTTGTTTTTTTCTGTTTCTATTTCGGTTTCTGTGTTATGAACTTTTCTCCTTTATGAAGATCGGTTATGTTTGTGTACTTTTTTTCTCATTTCGTATTTACGTTTCCTAGTGTGGCTGATTTTAACAAACGAAAAAAATATATATAAAATACTTTATTGAAAAAAATAAATAAAAATAAATAATTGTGTTTTAGGTATGATAGTAATTAAATCTTATTTTAATAAATTGTAAATGTTCTGTCTTTGACGATTAGTTTTACGAAAATGTACGAATCCATGTATTTTACCTTATTTACAGATATTCTCAAATCAATAGATTGAAATACAAGTAAAGAGGAAATAAAAATAAATACGACCACTACCCTTTGTTGAGATATGGTCATCAGAATTTTAAAGCCATGTTTCTGACTAGTAATCCATCGTCCGTCAACCGGCTCGCTTTACTCATCGCGGCTCGTTGAACGCCACGTCAACCGGTAATCCATCGCCCGCACTCCTCGCCTACGACGCCATCGACATCGTCATCATGTAAGGCATGAGGCAATGGTGGTGCTGGATATGGCGCTGATAGCCCAAAATCGGGTCGGCCCACGTGAAGCCTCTCCCAAGACCATAGCTAAATATAAAATAAAATGTAAATTGGCAATCTAATTACGAAATAAAGTATGAAATTACAAAAATAAATTTACATACTGTAGACGTAATACAACCACTAATACTACATCTACTGGGCCTAGTCAGCACCACATAACTCGATATATATGTGCAAGTACTGCACCACCCTAACTATAAGTCGAAGTCTGTGTCAAATCCCGAAGTAGTGGGAGAAAGCACAGGTGAACATGGACCCCCTTCTTGTCCGCAAACAAGAAGGATCACATCAGCGCTAATATGAACCCAATGCGTACTCCGCCCAAATCGACCCCACGCATCGGGGCCCTGTATCAATAACCGCAACATAACCACCTGATGGAGATAGCGCATCCCTCCTCGAGAGCATCGGGTGGGGTGACTCCGAGCAACTCACCGCATAACTATGCTACATCGAGCACACATGTCCCTGTGATGGCAGTCCGCCGACACGGCGCTGAAGGATGATAAAGAACATCCTCAGAACGTGATCGTCATCTCTCCGATCGGGACATGGAATGTGTGTGTCTCGGGCCGCCATCTCTCGACGAGACAGCAATAAGCGGCCAATCGGCGATGATGTGGCCTGCAGATATACCATAGAATCCGCTGCATCACGTATGGACGCACGCGTGATCCATCCTCCACCGGGCCGAGGAAGGCTCTCACGGTCGCCGAGGGCTAAGAACTTCCCGTAATTTACAATTGTAACGAAATAACCATGTTTATAATTGAACATATAGATTAGAGAGTAAACTCGAATGGTTAATTCATGAATAATAAAATACAAACCTGCTCAGTGTCAACAAAGTGAGACCTGTGTCTGTCTTGCAATACCAAGACAGATGGATCCAATGGATCAACATCATGAAGCCCTCTGAATGTCATATATATAACCTAGATGTATAAAAGACACTATACATATTCGTAAAACACATTGGAGAAAGTGTATCACAATAATTAAAGGCACTAAGGTTTTAGGGTTTTAGCGTTTCAATGTTTTAAGGTTTGCAAGCAAAAACATATAATAATACATATACACATTATAATATACATATATAACATAATAAATAATATATACATACATAAGGATTTAGGTTTTAAGGTTTTGCGTGGTTTTAGGGTTTTAAGGTTTTAATATCAAGTGGTTATAGGGTTTCTAGGTATTAGGTTTTTACGGTTTTAGGGTCTAAAGGTTTTAGGGTTTTATGGTTTTAGGGTTGAAATGTTGTTGTTCTAGGGTTTCGGGGTCTTCTGGGTTTTAGGTATTACTTGCTTCGCTGGGGTATTAGCGTTTCAAGGTTTGTGGTTTTAGAAGTTTTAGCATTTCAAGGTTTCGTTTGTGTGGCTTTAGGATTTTAAATATTTAATGTCATATGGTTTTAAGCTATTATGGTTTTAAGGTTTTTGGGGTTTTACGGTTTGAGGGTTTTAATATTTTAGGGTTTTAGGGTTTTAAGGTTTTGCCGTTTTAGTGATTCAAGGTCTAGTTTCAAGGTTTAAATCTAGCTTTTAGGGTTTTTGTGTGGTTTTAAGGTATTAATGTCATGTGGTTTTAGGGTTTCAAGGTTATGTGGTTTACTGCTTTAGAGTTTTGGTTTATGGTTTCTAAGGCAGCAGATTTAATGTCATACGGTTTTAGGTTTCACGAGGTTGGGGTTTTACTGCATGAGGGTTTTAAATGTTTAGTGTTTCTACTCTGCTCTGTCTCAAGTTATGTGGATTTGTGGTTTGTGATTGTATGGTTTTAGAGATAGGGCTTCTAAATAAAAACATTTAGGAATAAAAATTTATCACAAAGAGTCGATGAACATAAAGCAAGAGGAAGAAGAATAATGATAGATTAACTTAATGCTTTATGACTATTATTAATTAGTTAACTATTATGAAAATGGTCATGGATGGTGAGATAGTAGCTATTTCTTTCCAATAATTGAAACTTTTTGTTGTCACTATTAGTAACTTTGTTCCAAATGGTGCATTATCTATGGAGGTTGTAAAAAAACTTGATTAATTAAGAGACTAGAAAAGCTTATGAGACAAAATATGCACAAGTCCTATCACTAAAAAAGCAGTAGAAGAAACATGAATAGAGGATTGATAGATCCTAAACAAGTCGGGAGGGAAGGTCTCGCCCATAAAAATCAAGTGTTTCCATAATTAGAAAAATAAGATGACAAGAATAGCCGACTAAATTATGAAGTGTCAGTTGTTTTAATATGAGTGGTTGCATATAGATTATCAAGGAATCAAGGAATTGTAGACATTGCAACCCTCCTACAATGTTACCTCGCACCTCTCACTTGAGTTGCTTTCTAATTATAGAGTTGAAGACTTTGACACACCTAATATGAAAACTCTAGCTACTTCCAAGATGACAGAGATGAGTGATGGTTATTTAAGTCGATATTATGGATTTATGTGCTAATTTAATTCCAATATTAGCCTTAAATAAGTAAGGTCATGGAAGCACCCTTACTTGGTCATGAATGAAAAATTAGACTAAAATAAAATAAAAAATTGAAGGAATGCACTTTCATAAACTCTGAAAAAAAAGGGAGAAAATCTTGCTTTTTTCTTCTTTTGTTTGATAATTTTTTCCATAATTCTTCTTATAGTGTGTATCCAAAAAAGTGTAAGAAATCATTTTAATCTCTTTCCCTTTAGGAACCGACATAACCTTTAAAGCTTAAAATAAGTTCAAGTATGAAATCAACCTTAAACTATGCAGGGTTCATCCTTCATGCAACCTAACCTAAACTAGCTTGTTTGGGGACACGGTTGTTAAAAGTAGTTTATTGACAATTTTTTTTTCTTTTATTTGAAATTGGTTCAGGAAACATGTTTTTCCCCAAAATAAACTCGTAAGAATAAGATGCCTTTATTTATTTTACTTGTTAAAAATGTTATGAGAAACATGAAAAATAATTCTTGATACTTACAGGAGAATAAGAGCTGTTTATCAAAATATGTTTGTTGTAAACCATTTCCAAAAAAAACACTTGTAACAAGCCCTCAAAATTATAAAAAAAGAGAAGTAGGAGTTGGATAATTAGGAACATAAATAAATAAAGGATGCAACCCATATGTTTGTTCTGCTTGATGGTCTCAAAACCCTAAATTACAACCAAATTTGTATACAAGGTTTTCTCTAATGTGAGTATAGTTTGATGTTCAATATTTTCTGTATACATTATTAATACTAATATCATCGGTATTTGTTGGTCTTTACTGATTTTCTGCTTTTGTTTCAGAGACTTGATGCCAGTAGCTTGAGGATATGTTAATTGTCCCCATTGATGCGACATTAAACCTTAAAGAAAATACGCCTACTACTCCCTCAGAAGAAAATAGTCCCAAACAAGAAAGCACAAATGACATTCTAATGAATGATAGCCGAAAGTTCTATAAACACCAAAACTAATCCTCTAGCCATTGTTAATGGTCGATACTCCTGAATCAAACACGAACACTAGAAAACGATAATACCGAAATGACAAATAAAAACCAAATCAAACAACAATGTTACATCCAATCTTCAGAGATAATTTAAGAACATATACGATACAAACAAATCGCCTCATATCATCATTAATTCCTTACAAGATCGGGCAAGAGGCGCATCTCTGTTATCGGAACCCACAGTTAGGACGGCAGTAAGACGACGAAACTCCGGACGACGAAAGCAACAAAGACCGCTGGGAGGAGGGAGGGAGGAAGAGGAAACGGAAAGAAAGTTCCACGCGAAATTTAATTCAACAAACGACGCCATTACTGACGATGACATTTGAATTAATTAAAATGCCGCCATTGTGGACGATGACATTTGAATTAATTAAAATGCCGCCGTTGTGGACGACGACATTTGATTTAATTCAACGCCACGCCATGGCTCTGACGACACCGATGATCTAAATGCCGCCGTCCCGTCACGGCCAAGAGGACCACCGTCTGCTCCCGCTTGTCTAAGATTGCGCACTACTTTGGTCAATACTTTCTCCTGCAAACTGATTTAATCTTTTTTATTTTCAAATACCCTATTTCCGTACAAAACTCAAAACTGACTATACGGGCCAAGTTCCTTCCGTGTTTTCTGTGAAACTTCATCAGTTCGTTTTTAAATTATTTTTAAATTAAAATATCAATTTCATTTTATTATTCATTCTTTACTTCAACACTACACATTATTTGTCAAAATTATTAAATTTTATATATTTATTCTTATTTTAACCCATATTCATCTTTCTTGATTAAAGAAAATCAACTGTTCTAATTTAATATTTTTTTGAAGAAATTTAATATTTTTTTTACAACTAAACGTAGTAAATTGTATTTAGAACTTGAACTGAGACCCTTTCTTGTATGTCTTGCTTTTTTAAAACCGTTTAAGTTATTTTATTAAACATATACTATTTTATTTAATAATTTAAAGTAAATTGTTAAATAATTTAATTGATGTTCATCATGTTTAACTTAAGTAATAGAATATTCAATGTTTAAATAATTTACTATATTGTAACTAAAAATGTTTAACTATAAAAAAAAATAATTGATTTATTTTAATATATAATTTAAATTAAATCATTAAATTACTTAGTTGATTTATTAAGTTTTACTTACTGAAAAATACCTAGAAAAGGGTAAGAAATAGATATTTTTCATTTTTTTTCTTACGTTTAATTATTTTAAAAGAAAAATAAAAAAATAAAGAATTAATTTTATATAAAAATCAATGAAATAAGTTCATTATTTTTAAATTTATTTAAAAAAAAATCTGTTATTATTTTTATTATTATTATATAAGTAGAGTAATTTGAGAGAGAGAGGGAGAATAAAAAAGAGATGCCCCTTATTATATTCGTGATTTGCAGACGACAGATACGTATGCATCCGAAATCCTTTTCTTAAAATTCCGGTTCCGATTCTCATTCTCTCTGTCTATGGCAGCACTTGCCAGCTGCCACATGCCATGATCTTCCTTCCAGGCCAGCCTCTCTAGTCAACTCTTTCACTGCTGCCATGGAGTTTCGCGGTAAGGTAGTCCGCGATGAATTTACTGAGGTTTTCAAGAGAGAAATGGGCTTTTCCCGGCCCCGATGCTTCCCTCGCCGAATATCTGCCTCTGAGGTCTTCTTCATTCTTTGTTTCCTTCTCCATCTAATCTCTCTCTCTCTCTCTCTTGTTTAGGTTTCTCAATTTTCATTTGGTTGAGTTTGTCTTCTAGGATTGCGTTTGATGCTCACTATCAATTTGATCGATTATGAGTTATTAAGGATTCAGGTTCTCAAGGGTTCGCAAATTTTGATGCTTGTGGTTCTGAATGTGTATTTCTTGAACCCTCGTAAATGATTTGGCTTTGAATTGTTGGATCGTAGGAATTTATGAATTTATGCTTGGTTTAATTGCTTAGGGAACAAATTTCAAATCAGAAAATTTTAATTGGTTTATAGGAAAAGCTTTGTTTTCATGGAAAGACAAAATCAGGAAATGAGATTATCATTATCCATGCTGTTGATGAGGTTGCATAACGTTTGGGATCTAAGAATGCTAAGATGGGTCACCCAATTGATGGTAATTTGATTCTATAAGAGACTTGACCTACACTCACAGGATACGAATTCTGATCCAATACATAATATTCTGGAGTGTCTCTCTGAGGGATTCATGGAAATATTGATAATTTTTTGAGCTAAAATTTAAAAGGAGGCCTCTTTGTATCATTTTGAAGGATTTGAAACTGTTCTTCTATATGCACCTATATTTGTTTGTTAAAAGGTGTAACTTTAATCTTACATTTTCCTTAAGTTATGTTGCTCCTTTCAGTCAGCCTCTCAGGTATTTTCTCCAAATAGTCGCCACATTGTGCAAGTGTCCTTGATTTTGACTAGGGATGTAATTCAGACGTTCAATATTTTTCCTTATCCAATTTGAGGAGCTACTGTCCTTGAATACCAAATGAAGCCTTCAGATGGTTACTTGTGCTTAAGGTTTGGACACAGATACAATTAGCTTTAAACCTATGAATGAAACCTATGAGGAAACTTAGGTTCTGCTGAGTAATGTTGTGAAAGCAGTTCTGGAGAACAAACTTTGGAACAATTTTGAACTTTTTAATGTTTTATATAATAAAAGTATTTTTAATATATTATTAGTATTTTTTAATGTTTTGGAAATAATTTTTATGTATGGTGTTTTGCTTATAATCACTCAACATGTTTATATAATTATTTTTTAAAACAACCCTGATAATACAAGTAAAAAAAAAAAGAAAAAGAAAGAAAAAGAAGGTTTTAAAAGATGTTATTGAAAAACACCTTGTTTTTTATTTGAACAAAAAACAGTGTTTAGTTGTAAAATATATTTTTTCTGTTTTTTTTTGTTTTGTAAAACAAAATAACTGTTCTCCTTAACAGTTATCAAACAGACCCTTAGGTATGTTTTTAATTCAAAAATAACTATTAGTTATCACATTAAATAGAAACTAGTCTTATTCCAATCAGGTTTAAGTTTGAATACTATTGAGATGCATATGCAATACTGGAAATGATTGATTTGCCTTATGTTACTCTATTTCTCTTTTTCCTTTTTTATGTAGAGCCTGGTGAAGAGAATCACTCTATATGGGAAGCTAAATGGTCACAAGGAATGTGTGAATACAGTGGAATTCAACTCTACTGGTGATGTCCTTGTGTCAGGTTCTGATGACAAACACGTTATATTTTGGGATTGGGCTGCTAAAAGTAAAACCTTTTCCTATTCTTCTGGCCATCTAGACAATATATTCCAGGCCAGAATAATGCCATTCACTGATGACCGGAAGGTAGTAACTTCTTCATGTGATGGCCAGGTGAGCTTGCATCCAAAATCTTCCACTCTTTTCTATGCCTCTTTCAACATTTTCTCTTTTCTATTTATGAAGATGGGAATTACTTGATGCACGTACTGATCATAAATCTCTTTAACATTTATGGACTTCATGCTTAAGACTTCTCTGCATGAAGATTTGGAGTGCAAGCCGTAATGCTGATTCAGAATCACATTGCATTTGGCATTTTAATTGCTTTGGTTTGCTAAAAGGTTTGTTTTGTGTTGACAAAAATACTTTACTATTTTTTTTTATCCATCAATATTTGGGTACAATGTATGTTTGCTAATTTCGATCCCTTGATTTGGTTCTCTTTATAAATTTGCTTTTTATCAATCAAAAAAAAAAATGTATGTTTGCTAATTAACTCTAGAACTTTAGTAAACCAAAGTTCTAATACTGCTAAGCTAAAAGCGTAAGTGGCTAGAACATATATCCACATAGTATACTAGGCTAATAGATCTCATTGATTTTATTTTGTCCTATTTAAAGTAGCCAGCTTTTTTGCTTCAGCCTTGAAGGTAAATAGTTCTTTTGGAGTTTACTAGTTTAGTGACACAGGATTAGGTGCAGACTTTCTTTACTCTGCTTCTCTTAAACCGCCCTGTTTTTATATGATTGTGAATGGCGGTTCTCTCCCTTTACAGGTGAGACTTGGCCAGGTCCTGGAAAATGGCCAAGTTGATACCAAAAGATTGGGGAAGCACCAAGGCCGTGTATACAAGCTTGATATAGAGCCAGGAAGCCCCCACATTGTCTATAGCTGTGGTGAGGATGGTGTTGTTCAACATGTAAGTTAACATTATATGATATTCCCCTAGAAAAATTTGCTTTTATTACTGCCCAAGTTTCAGAATCCTTGTTCTTAATTATTTTGTTTTCCAGTTTGATCTACGAGGCAATTCTGCTACAAAGCTTTTCCATTGCTCCTCATTCACAGAATTGAACCAGCAGTCTCGGAACAGCATAGGCTTGAATGCCATTGTGATTGACCCAAGAAATCCTAACTATTTTGCTGTGGGAGGTTCTGATGAATATGCACGTGTCTATGACATAAGAAAACACCAATTGGATTCGTCAAATAGCCTAGATAGACCTGTGAACACATTTTGCCCCCATCACCTTGTTGGGGCTGATGTTCACATTACAGGGTTGGCTTACTCTAAGACAAGTGAACTGCTTGTTTCTTACAATGATGAGCTCATATATTTGTTTCAGAAGAACATGGGGATGGGTCCAACCCCATTGTCTGTCCCACCTGAAGAGTTGCAGAAGCTAGAAAAGCCACAAGTTTATTCAGGGCATAGGAATTCACAAACAGTGAAAGGTGTGAGTTTTTTTGGCCCCACTGATGATTATGTCTTGAGTGGGTCTGACTGCGGCCATATCTTTATCTGGAAGAAGAAGGGTGCTAAACTTGTGCGCTTAATGGTGGGTGATAAGCAAATTGTAAACCATCTTCAGTCCCACCCTTATATGCCTATTTTTGCGTCTTGTGGAATAGAAAACTCTATAAAGCTCTGGATTCCTATGGCAGATGGCATCCTTCCTATGCCTGGTGATGCGGAAAAGGTACCCATCTCAAAGTTTCTATTTTCCCTTTCTGTTGGAAGAAAAGAAAACCAATTTTACTATTTTATGTCTACTAACATATGCTCCTTTTTTTTTCCCATGTTTTATTATCATTAATTTTCTAAAAAAATTTATGAACAGATTATGGAGTCCAATAGGCAGGGTAGAGAGGACCATTCACTGATAACACTTACCCCTGATGTTATCATGCATGTTTTGCGCCTTCAGAGAAGGCAAACCACTGCTTATATTGAAAGGAGATATGATAGAGCTGATATCGAGAATGATGACGAAGATGAAGAAGTGGCATATCTCTTAGGATTTTCAGATGGCGAAGCCTCTTCGGAAGAGGGTTTTACAGGTAATTCTACAGAGTGCAACATTAGCTAGAGCCTAGAGCTGTGTACATCATATCTGTTTTTTTTTTTTTCCGTCTTACTACCAACCAATAAGCAATTTCTTTTTCCCCTCTTTTCCTCCTAAAATACTGTGGTACTAAAACTAATGTGCATGACTTACACAAACTGTCCTGGAGTCTCGCTACGAATATCAACTCACTGATTATCTACCTGCCTTTTGCTCTTTTCTAAGGGCAAATGGATGGCGGCAGCCTGAGTTAGTTGTTCACTATTTTGCTAGGTTGTTAATTAGCCTATTGTTACATCCTATGAATATCTAAAATAGATTATAAATATTTTCAGCTGTGGGGTCTGATTTTACTTCCGATTTTCCTTGGTAGTGTAGATGTTGAATTAGTTGACAGAATAAGTAAATCATCAAATCATCGTTCCTATGGGGGGTCCAACCCTGGATTGGATCTGTTTTCCATGATAAATAACTACCTGATGGAGGGATGGTTGGAGAGGCTACGAAACTCTATACTTTAAATCGCTGTGTTTCCCCTTTTGCTCTACAGATTCATTAGGAATGGTTTCTACTCATTGTGAATCAGTTACATTTTCCTTCAAATTTGCAAAAATAATAGAGATAGAGATATCCAAGATGTTAGAGTTTAGGTGATCTTTTGAAGTCTGTCTTTCCCACATTCCGTCCCAACTGTTTTTTGTACCTAATACATAATGCATCTTCTTGGTTTTGCAACTGCAAAGACTTCCAAGGGATGGAAGTGGCATTTGCTAGGGTTTTAAACTTCAATTCAAGTTGGCTGAGTATATCATATATTTTTGGCTGAGCAGCATTCCAGCTTATTTTTGCTTTGGTTCATATATTGCTTTAATAATGGGAATTAGTTTTTTTTTCAACATACATACAAATGGACATTAACAAAAAGTAAATCTATCTTTTTAAAAATATAAGCTATTAGGATTTAGATTCATAATATATGACTTGCG